>CASHTC010001226.1:15000-20000 GCA_949357725.1 Hyperoplus immaculatus
TTTAACGCTGTGATGACGCGCCCGTTCCCATTCATCAGATATTATTCATTATTATAATTGATCCATTGTGTTTGCCGCAGTCCAGCGCTTTGTGTGTGTGTGTGTGTGTGTGTAAAGCCCCTGACTCAGCGAGAGGCGGACTGATGCCGCACTGTGACGACACACACACACACACACACACACACACACACACCGCGCCGTTCACAAACCGACCACGTTTTATCCGCCCCGGGTCGGTAACACAGTAACATGCAATAAATCAGTCCGTAGAAGAAGAACTGGATTAAACATTGTTGTTAATATGAAAAGATGAAAAGACGCGAAGAAGAATGAATCGGTGTGTACTCACTCCTCCATGTCTGGTCAGTCCGCTAACACTGCGCGCATCTGAGCCACAGCGAGAGAGAGGGGAGAGAGACATAGAGACAGACAGGGAGAGAGAGAGAGAGAGGGAGGGGAGAGAGGGAGGGGGAGAGAGAGATAGAGACAGACAGGGAGAGAGAGAGGGAGGGGAGAGAGACATAGAGACAGACAGGGAGAGAGAGAGAGAGAGGGGAGAGAGACAGACAGGGAGAGAGAGGGAGGGGAGAGAGACATAGAGACACACAGGGAGAGAGAGAGAGAGGGAGGGGAGAGAGACATAGAGACAGACAGGGAGAGAGGGAGGGAGGGTGGGAGAGTGCGTGTGTGTGTGTGTGTGTGTGTGTGTGTGTGTGAGGGAGTGTGTCAGTGTATCCCTGTATGTGTGTGTGTGTGTGTGTGAGGGATGGAGGGAAGGTGTGTGTGTGCTTGCGTGAGAGAGTGTGTCTTTGTGTGTGAGAGGGAGAGAGAGAGTGTGTGTGTGTGTATCCCTGTGTGTGTTACAGTGTGTGTGCGCTGGGGCAGCCACGCCCACCGGGGCAGCCACGCCCACCGTGGGCAGCCACGCCCACCGGGAGAGATGGAGAAGAACAATGAAAAGTTCAAACGTTTTTTTCTCACTGAATTAGAGATGAAACTGTTTGGCTGTTGACTCCATCATCTCTCTCTCTCTCTCTCTCCCTATCCCTCTCTCTCTCTCCCTATCCCTCTCTCTCTCTCTCTCTCCCTCTCTCTCTCCCTATCCCTCTCTCTCTCTCCCTATCCCTCTCTCTCTCCCTCTCTCTCCCTATCCCCCTCTCTCTCTCTCCCTCTCTCTCTCCCTATCCCTCTCTCTCTCTCTCCCTATCCCTCTCTCTCCCTCTCTCTCTCCCTCTCCCTATCCCTCTCTCTCCCTCTCTCTCTCTCTCCCTTTCCCTCTCTCTCTCTCTCCCTATCCCTCTCTCTCCCTCTCTCTCTCTCTCCCTCTCTTCCTCTCTCTCTCCCTATTCCTCTCTCTCCCTCTCTCTCTCCCTATCCCTCTCTCTCCCTATCCCTCTCTCTCTCCCTCTCTCTCCCTCCCTCTCTCTCTCCCTCTCTCTCTAAATTCAGCTCTGGAAAAATTAAGAGACCAGTCTGGATTGTTCTTCAATCTTCATCTACATTACTTAATGGAAATGCTCTTTAATGACAATATTTTTTGGGTGGAATTTGGTAGAAATGTTCTCAGTAGTTTATATTATAAAACCAAAATGTTCATTCTACTCAAACATATGCCTCTAAAGAGTAAAACCAGAGACACTGAACATTTGGAGTGATCTCTTCATTTTTTCCCGAGCTGTATAATTACTTTAAAATCTGAGTATCACATCTAGCAATGTATGTGTGTGTGAGTGTGTGTGTGAGAGAGAGGGTGTGTGTGTGTGTGTGTGTGTGTGTGAGAGTGTGTGTGTGTGTGTGTGTGTGTGTGTGTGAGAGAGTGTGTGTGTGTGTGTGTGTGTGTGTGTGTGTGTGTGTGTGTGTGTGTGTGTGTGTGTGTGTGTGTGTGTGTGTGTGTGTGTGTGTGTGTGTGTGTGTGTGTGAAGAATAAACAGGCTTTTTTGGAGGATTATTTATAATTTTGTATAAAAAATATTATTTAAATAAAATTCTAAATATTTGAAGAAAAAAATCAACTTGACACAATAAAACACCAGACGCGGGGTCGGAAGGCAACTTTTATTTTGAAAGAATCATTCAAATTAGTGTTTCAATACACAAACTACCTGTGAGTGTGTGTGAGGGTGTGTGTGTGTCTGTGTGTGTGAGAGAGACAGTGTGTGTGTGTGTGTGTGTGTGTGTGTGTGTGTGTGTGTGTGTGTGTGTGTGTGTGTGTGTGTGTGTGTGTGTGTGTGTGTGTGTATGTGTGTGTGTGTGTGTGTGTCTGTGTGTGAGAGCGACAGTGTGTGTGTGTGTGTGTGTGTGTGTGTGTGTGTGAGTGTGAGTGTGTGAGTGTGTGTGTGTGTGTCTGTGTGGGATAAACAGTTATAATGTATTAAGTAATAAAGTCGTATTCTAAACATTTTATCCTGAAAACTGTGAAATGTTTGAGGAAAAAAAAAAAAAAAATTAGCTTTTTCATTTTCCTTCAAATAAAAACTTTATTCTGTGAACGTCTGAATTATATGAAAACTGTTTGTAAGAAATGCTTCACTTTGTCACGACTGTATTTCAAAACAACATGACTTCATTTAAAGGTGCAGTCAGTGATTCTGGAGAACGCTTGATGTCTAAATCAGTGAATATCTCCTCATGATCCACTACCTGTCTGTACTGTGTGAATATCTCCTCATGATCCACTACCTGTCTGTACTGAGTGAATATCTCCTCATGATCCACTACCTGTCTGTACTGTGTGAATATCTCCTCATGATCCACTACCTGTCTGTACTGAGTGAATATCTCCTCATGATCCACTACCTGTCTGTACTGAGTGAATATCTCCTCATGATCCACTACCTGTCTGTACTGAGTGAATATCTCCTCCTGATCCACTACCTGTCTGTACTGTGTGTGAGTTGAAAAACAAATCCAGTGTTAATACACAGCCTAGGCTCTGTAAACTGGCATGTTACCTCTACTGCTTTGTCTTTCTTTACATTCCAGTTTACAGAGCCTAGGCTGTGTATTAACACTGGATTTGTTTCAGCGCACACACAGTACAGACAGGTAGCGGATCATGAGGAGATGTTCACACAGTACAGACAGGTAGTGGATCATGAGGAGATATTCACTGATTTTGACTAAAAAGTGATTTAGACATCAAGCGTTCTCCAGAATCACTGACTGCACCTTTAGCCTGTCGGGGTCGAGCTCGTACCGAAAGGTCAGAGTTCAGAGTCTGTGAATTTAAAAAAACGAAAAAATGAAAATAAATAAATAAGTTAAAAATTGAAACGTTTTGACTTTCGGACGGATGGAGATTCTTCATGATTTCAGTCGATTATGAACAAACAAAAAGCTAAATAACTCTGACCCTTCTGAAGCAGAACAGGCCATAAATCAGTTACAGGAGGAATCGGTTCCTCTTTAAAATCACTACATCTCCCAGAAGGCACTGCTGCTATCCACAGATAGATATAAAATGGATGAACTAGACTAGAATGGTTTTTTGTACCAGGCCTTAAATAGGTTTAACAATGCTGTGAAAACGACATATTTAACTAGCCTGGTCCCACCAGACCATAGCCTGGTCCTACCAGACCATAGCCTGGTCCCACCAGACCATAGCCTGGTCCCACCAGACCATAGCCTGGTCCCACCAGACCATAGCCTGGTCCCACCAGACCATAGCCTGGTCCTATACCAGACCATTGTACTTCATTTCATGTGTACAGAAGGTCTGGAATCGCTCCATTGACGAACGTTCACTCACTGTAAGCAGGAAGGCGGGCGGTGCCAGGCTGCTATTTAACATGAGGGTCAATGAGACATGGCTAAATTTACCTGGTGCAGCCGAGGCTCATGGGTAATGTAGTTCTGACATGAAACATTTGGACCAAAACCACACAAATAAAAACTACAAACAGGTTTCCTTCACGTGGGTCAGAACATTAAAGATCAAAGAGACAGAATGTTTTATGGAAAGATTTCAAAATAAAGCGTCAAAGTCCTGATGAGATAAAGATGACCTCATGGTAACCCCTGACCCTGTGACCTCATGGTTAACCCCTGACCCTGTGACCTCATGGTTAACCCCTGACCCTGTGACCTCATGGTTAACCCCTGACCCTGTGACCTCATCACGTTTAAAATGAGTTGAAGATGAAACATCATGATCATGAAATAAAGACTGTGACTGTGCAAGATATGCTAACACTAGCTAACACTGGCTAACACTGGCTAACACTGGCTAGCACTAGCTAAAACTAGCTAACACTAGCTAACACTGGCTAACACTAGCTGGTGCTATGCCATAAGTCTGGAACATATGACCGTGGGCCTAATGCGCCTAACAATAACCCTGCGCCTCCTTTTAGACTAATCAGACTAACGGCTAACCCTAAACCCTTCGGACCAATGTGTTCCGTTTTCGTAAAAAAGAACCATCGGCACAGCGGCACGTCGGTCTAATGAGAAATATTTGGGACCATTGAGACGTCGGCATAATGAGGCGTCGGAATTACATGAGCTAACAGTAGCTAACAGTAGCTAAGAGTAGCTAACAGTAGCTAAGATTATCTCATTGCGTTTGAAATTTTGATTTTCTGTCTCAGTCATTAAAACATATTTTCACGTTAAAACAGAGTCTGAACACAGTGAGGCACTAAGGCCAAACGGGTTACTAACGTCCTCCCTACTAACGTCCTCCCTACTAACGTCCTCCCTACTAACGTCCTCCCTACTAACTTCCTCCCTACTAACGTCCTCCCTACTAACGTCCTCCCTACTAACTTCCTCCCTACTAACGTCCTCCCTACTAACTTCCTCCCTACTAACGTCCTCCCTACTAACATACAAAGTGAGCACTAAAACAAAGGAGAGGGGCTGCAGAGGACAGGGGAGAAGCTAACATTTTGGCTGGATGTAGTAGGACGTCAGGGTATTTTTAAGCATGCCATTTTTTAAGCATGAAATCGGGACATCCTAAATCTGTTTCTGGCATACTAACTAGTAGATAGTAG
>CASHTC010001226.1:25000-30000 GCA_949357725.1 Hyperoplus immaculatus
CAGACAAAGGTCCACGTCATGAGGGACGTCTAGGTCTGTGGAGAATACAGACAGACAGACAGACAGACACACAGACACACATATACACACAATCAGTGGAGAAAGGCACATATTTACACATTTATAATACCCACAATAGAGAAAAAAATAATGGAAATATAGTAATAATGTTAAGGTGCGCCCACACCAAACGTAGCTCGCGATAGAGCCGTAGAAAATCTGCATTTCTACATGATTGGTTTAGGCGCGTGGAGGCGCTTCAAGAGGTTTCACTCTTGTGGTAAGTTGCTGCCTTGCTGTTAACGGTGATCAAGAGGCATGAATATGAATATATATATAAAGCCCTACTGTACCTAGTGTGGGTGTAGGGTTAGGGTTAGGGGTTAGCCCTACTGTACCTAGTGTGTGTAGGGTTAGGGTTAGGGGTTAGCCCTACTGTACCTAGTGTGTGTGTAGGGTTAGGGGTTAGCCCTACTGTACCTAGTGTGTTAGGGGTTAGGGTTAGGGGTTAGGGTTAGGGGTTAGCCCTACTGTACCTAGTGTGTTAGGGTTAGGGTTAGGGGTTAGGGTTAGCCCTTCTGTACCTAGTGTGTTAGGGGTTAGGGTTAGGGGTTAGGGTTAGGGGTTAGCCCTACTGTACCTAGTGTGTTAGGGTTAGGGTTAGGGGTTAGGGGTTAGCCCTACTGTACCTAGTGTGTGTAGGGTTAGGGTTAGGGGTTAGCCCTACTGTACCTAGTGTGTGTAGGGTTAGGGGTTAGCCCTACTGTACCTAGTGTGTGTGTAGGGTTAGGGTTAGGGGTTAGCCCTTCTGTACCTAGTGTGTGTGTAGGGTTAGGGGTTAGGGGTTAGCCCTACTGTACCTAGTGTGTGTGTAGGGTTAGGGGTTAGGGGTTAGGGGTTAGCCCTACTGTACCTAGTGTGTGTGTAGGGTTAGGGTTAGGGGTTAGGGGTTAGCCCTACTGTACCTAGTGTGTGATGATGGATTAGGGTTAGGGGTAAGGTCATTAGGGTTAGGGCTAGGGGTCTTTAACATTAGAGAGCAGCTGGTGAGGGTTAGGGTTAGGGGTTAGCCCTTCTGTACCTAGTGTGTGTGTAGGGTTAGGGGTTAGCCCTTCAGTACCTAGTGTGTGTAGGGTTAGGGTTAGGGGTTAGGGGTTAGCCCTTCTGTACCTAGTGTGTGTGTAGGGTTAGGGGTTAGGGTTAGGGGTTAGCCCTTCAGTACCTAGTGTGTGTAGGGTTAGGGTTAGGGGTTAGGGGTTAGGGGTAGGGGTTAGGGGTTAGGGGTAGGGGTTAGGGGTTAGCCCTTCTGTACCTAGTGTGTGTAGGGTTAGGGGTTAGGGTTAGCCCTTCAGTACCTAGTGTGTGTAGGGTTAGGGTTAGGGTTAGGGGTTAGGGGTTAGGGGTAGGGGTTAGGGGTTAGGGTTAGGGGTTAGGGGTTAGGGGTTAGCCCTTCTGTACCTAGTGTGTGTAGGGTTAGGGGTTAGGGTTAGCCCTTCTGTACCTAGTGTGTGATGATGGATTAGGGTTAGGGGTAAGGTCATTAGGGCAAGGGTTAGGGGTCTTTAACCTTAGAGAGCAGCTGGTGAGGGTTAGGGTTAGGGGTTAGGGGTCTTTAACATTAGGGTTAGGGGTCTTTAACATTAGAGAGCAGCTGGTGGAGGGTTAGGGTTAGGGGTTAGCGGTTAGGGTTAGGGGTTAGCCCTTCTGTACCTAGTGTGTGTAGGGTTAGGGTTAGGGTTAGGGTTAGGGGTTAGGGTTAAGGTTAGGGGTTAGGGGTTAGGGTTAGGGTTAGGGGTTAGGGTTAGCCCTTCTGTACCTAGTGTGTGTAGGGTTAGGGTTAGGGGTTAGGGTTAGGGGTAAGGGTTAGGGGTTAGGAGTTAGGGGTTAGGGGTTAGGGTTAGCCCTTCTGTACCTAGTGTGTGTATCAGGGGATCATCAGGTCCGTTCTGGTTGGAGTCTGGAGCAGAATGTCCGTTAGAGTAAACCTGGTTTGATCCGGTTTCAGCTGACTGAGGGGAACACAGCTCAGCAGGCAGGGAGAGGGAGGGGCAGGGGGCTGGGGTAAGGTCCTTAGGGTTAAGATTTGGGTCTTTAGGGTTAAGATTGGGGTCTTTTAGAGGGTTAAGGTTCATGTTAGGGTCTGTCGAAGGGCTGGTAAAGCATGGAGAGTTGTCCAGAGCTGTGTCCTCTGATTTCATGCACAGATCTCTCAGTCCATTCTTCAGCTCTGTGAGAGAGACAGACAGACAGACAGACAGACAGACAGACAGACAGACAGAGAAATCACAGTTAAAAGGTGTAGTCAGTGATTCTGGAGAACACTTGTTGTCAAAATCAGTGAATATCTCCTCATGATCTGTGTTAAGGCCACTAAATCCCGGACGAGCCCCCAAGTATGTTATGGCACCGTGGACACAGCAGTGGGCCCTTTGTTTACATTCTTTGTTTATAACACTGGATATTTTTCCAGCTCACACACACAGACAGGTTAGAGAGAGAGAGACAGGTAGCGGATCATGAGGAGATATTCACACAGAGACAGACAGACAGACAGACAGACAGACAGACAGACAGACAGACAGACAGACAGACAGGTAGTGGATCATGAGACAGGTAGCGGATCATGAGGAGATATTCACTGGTTTTGACATCAAGCAATAGTGAATAATCCTGTTAAAATAAAAACTCGGGGCGCTCATGGGGCAGTGGTTAGAGCATCCCCCCCTCCATAGAGTCTCTGTCCTCTTCACAGCAGACCCGGGTTAGAATCCAATCTATCTGTCTGTCTGTCTGTCTGTCTGTCCTCTTCACAGCAGACCCGGGTTAGAATCCAATCTGTCTGTCTGTCTGTCTGTCTGTCTGTCTGTCTGTCTGTCTGTCTGTCCTCTTCACAGCAGACCCGGGTTAGAATCCAGCCCGGGTCGTTCTCTGCATGTCATTCCCCTCTCTGCCCCACTTCAACTCTTTCTCTCCTAAACCTAATTCTCCAAAAATAATAAAAAAAAAAAAACTGCTAAATGAAGACGGTGTTTCACCCTCAGCGTCGGCCTGGTCTCCGTTCAGTCTCAGTCGCTCAAACTCGGCCGTCATGTCTTCAGGCGAGGACACTTTGGACCGGTCGCCTGCCTGGAGCTCCTTAGAGCCTGCTGCAGACAGACAGGCAGACAGACAGGCAGACAGACAGACAGGGCCAGGGGAGGAAAGGGGGGGAAGGGAAGGTTAATACTGTAGCACCATTCAGACACAAGGCCATTCAAAGAGCTTTACAGGGGCATGAAATACATCAAGATTAGATGTTAGAAAATGCATTAAGGAGACAAACAGCAAAAAAAATGTTCCTGTTTGTAATGAAAAATGTGATTCAGATTTAACTATAAAATGAAGGCAATAAGAACAAGCGGATAGTAAAAAAAAATGTATGTGTGTTTCTCTCTGTATGTGTGTGTTTCTCTGTGTGTGTGTGTGTGTGTGTGTTTCTCTGTGTATGTGTGTGTTTCTCTCTGTGTATGTGTGTGTTTCTCTCTGTGTATGTGTGTGTTTCTCTCTGTGTATGTGTGTGTTTCTCTCTGTGTATGTGTGTGTTTCTCTCTGTGTATGTGTGTGTTTCTCTCTGTGTATGTGTGTGTTTCTCTCTGTGTATGTGTGTGTTTCTCTCTGTGTATGTGTGTTTCTCTCTGTATGTGTGTGTTTCTCTCTGTATGTGTGTGTTTCTCTGTGTGTATGTGTGTGTTTCTCTCTGTGTATGTGTGTGTTTCTCTCCGTGTATGTGTGTGTCTCTCTGTGTATGTGTGTGTTTCTCTCTGTGTGTGTGTGTGTTTCTCTGTGTATGTGTGTGTTTCTCTCTGTGTATGTGTGTGTTTCTCTCTGTGTATGTGTGTGTTTCTCTCTGTGTATGTGTGTGTTTCTCTCTGTGTATGTGTGTGTTTCTCTCTGTATGTGTGTGTTTCTCTCTGTATGTGTGTGTTTCTCTCTGTGTATGTGTGTGTTCTCTCTGCGTATGTGTGTGTTTCTCTCTGTGTATGTGTGTGTTTCTCTCTGTGTATGTGTGTGTTTCTCTGTGTGTATGTGTGTTTCTCTGTGTGTGTGTGTGTGTTTCTGTGTGTGTGTGTGTGAGACTCTCACACGGAGGAGACCAAGGTGAAAAACCTGTTGTAATATTGCCTAAAACTACAAAAAAACAGCAAAAATACACACACCTTTGTTTCAGAAACGTAGTATAGTCATTAGACAATCAAAGTGTTAATTCTTAAAGGCAGAATTTGATTTAAAAGACGATAAAAACAAGCGATCAATAAAACGTTTATTTTACCTTTGGTCCCTTTGCTCGGCGACTCTTTCTTTGGCAGCGTTCCGTCTTTCTTCAGAGTCCCACTCCTCACCAAGCCTTTAGCTAACCCTGAACTAGCTGCTAACGGTAAGGCTGAGCTGGCTGCTTTCTTAGCCTCTTTAACAGCTGCTGGTTTGGCAGCTTTCTTCTCCTCTTTCTTCTCCTCTTTCTTTCCCTCCGGTCTCATCTCTCTCTTTGGTTTAGCGCTCACTATCTCCTTCTTAAGGACTTTGGACGGTTCCTTCTTTGGCGCGGTTTTCTCAGCGGCTTTGGTCGGAGGTTTCAGTTTGGTCTCTGTGTCTCTCGCTCTGGTCTTCTCGTCCAGGCTGCTGCTGCCTCCTTCTCTCTTCTCCCCTGGGGCCTTCAGCTGGGACCTAACCTCTGCTCTCTTCTCCCCTGGTGCCTTCAGCTGGGACCTAACCTCTGCTCTCTTGGCCTCCACACGCTTGTCCTTCATTAAGGCAGCGCTGTAGAAACCATGAAATCCAGAATTGAATTGAATTGAATTTATTTCAGACATATCAAAACAATTCAGAAACAAAATGAAAAACATGAAAATACAAAAAACAAAAATTATGTTTAAATTACTTCACAAAAAGAAAACAAACAAAACGCGGTCCCAGCTCCTGCTCGGGCTTGGCCCCCTAATTACATATATTGATATGATATGCCT
>CASHTC010001226.1:57500-105000 GCA_949357725.1 Hyperoplus immaculatus
GTGTAGGCGAGAAATGCCCGGATGAGTACTAACTTCCAGGAAGATTTTGTGTACGGATCGATAGGTTACTTTTCCTACTCAACCGCCCCACAATGCATTGCATCTTTTCAAATGACATGGATTTATTTTTATTTTTTTAAATTCTTTATTGCAAACAATAAACTGTAGAATTTTTACTGACACTCACAGACACACACACACACACACACACACACACACACTCACAGACACACACACACACACACACACACACACACACACACACACACACACACACACACACACACACACACACACACACACACACACACCCCTCCTGACTGTGTGGCTGTTTGCAGGTAAGGTTCCTCTGATCAGACAGAAGACGCTCCCATTGATCGGCGTGGGGAAACACCTGTGTGGAGCGGCCACAGGTAAGAGACAGACACACAGACAGACAGACAGACAGACAGACAGACACAGACAGACAGACAGGGTAATGTGTCTCTCTCTCAGACCTGGCCCTGCGCTGTCTGCTGGAAACCCCGGAGCAGAGGGAGGAAACTGGACCGGAGCCCAAACGCTTCAGACCCTCACAACCAGGAAGTGATGCAACAGCACAATGTGAGTCCCTGTGTGTGTGTGTGTGTGTGTGTGTGTGTGAGTCCCTGTGTGTGTGTGTGTGTGAGTCCCTGTGTGTGTGTGTGTGTGAGTCCCTGTGTGTGTGTGTGTGTGTGTGTGTGAGTCCCTGTGTGTGTGTGTGTGTGTGAGTCCCTGTGTGTGTGTGTGTGTGTGAGTCCCTGTGTGTGTGTGTGTGTGTGTGTGAGTCCCTGTGTGTGTGTGTGTGTGTGTGAGTCCCTGTGTGTGTGTGTGTGTGTGTGTGTGTGTGTGTGTGTGTGTGTGTGTGTGTGTGTGTGTGTGTGTGTGTGTGTGTGTGTGTGTGTCACTCACTCACTCACTCACTCACTCACTCATTCATTAATTCATTCCCCTGTCCTGTCCCTGTCCCTGTCCTTCCAGGCCATGGCACCGGTCCGGTTGTGGGCGTGTGCATAGCTCTGTGCTGTCACCACCGCTGTGAGTGGAAACACTATGTGGGCCGGAGCCTGTTTAGAGAGAGAGGGCTGGGGGAGCGAGAGTTCGCTGCCTTCTGCCGCATGTCCAGCTGGGCCACATGTGGACTGAGGCCGGCCAATCAGGAGAGGGCGGGAGAGGGACGCACCAATCAGGAGAGGGTAGGAACAAAAACATTATTTGACGTGTTTTGTGTCTCTCTCTCTCTCTCTCTCTCTCTCTCCGTGTCTCTCTCTTTGTGTCTGTCTCTCTCTCTCTCTCTCAGGCCTTTCACACCGCCGCAAAATCGGTGCTAGTTCTGGGCTAGTTCGGAGCTAGAGCCAGTGTTTTGGTTTCACACCGCCAGAAAGCCTGCTCCGGGCCGTAAAAACCGGTTCAACTCAAACCCCAGGACTGAGCAGGGTTTGAGGGAAGAACTGCCTGTGCCAGCGGCCGGGGGAGGGACTATCCTGACCAACCAGACCAACTAAAACCTCATGCCCGCCATGTTTAAAAACACTGCTACTACGAGACGTAAACATAACATAATGACCGAACGTAGCGATCAAATTGACCGGCGAGAATACGCTGTATGGGTCCTGTTTGGTTAGGAAAGCAAAGCGAGAGCTAACACGTGTAAAAATAAGACGTATTCGCCGCTGTTGTTGTGCTTAAAGCTAGCGGTAGCTTTAGCGTTAGCCACAAGAGCAGCGGCGTCGGGCGACGTACACACACGTTTACAGTGACGTCATGACGTTGCTCTCTTGCCGGCTCCATGGCTGTCTCCGGTCGATGTGAAACCAACCGGTTCATAACTGGGATAAGGCTGTAACCAGTTTAGAACTGACCCCAACACCAGCCTGGAACTGACTCTTGGTTCATTTTGGTGTGAAAGGCCTATCTGTGTCTCTCTCTCTCTCTGTCTGTCTGTCTCTCTGTGTGTCTCTCTCTCTCTCTCTGTCTCTATCTCTGTCTGTCTGTCTCTCTGTCTGTCTGTCTCTCTCTCTCTGTGTCTCTGTCTCTCTCTCTGTCTGTCTGTCTCTCTCTCTGTGTGTCTGTCTGTGTGTGTCTCTCTCTGTGTCTCTCTCTCTGTCTGTCTGTCTCTCTCTCACTCTCTGTCTGTCTGTCTCTCTGTCTGTCTCTCTCTCTCTGTGTCTGTCTGTGTGTGTGTCTCTCTCTCTCTGGGAGCCATTTTTTACTCTTGACGTACAGTTGAGGACAGAATGATTAGCCCGATTATTAAATCATCTCAGTTGAGTTTGAAAAGACTTTGCCATATTTATTACAAAATGAATTTAACTAATTTCCTGTTTTTAATGAATTTAAATTGAATTTGATCAAATGAGGTTTTGGTTGTTGTTGAGTCTTCCCCTGTGTTCTGAATCTCATACTTTCTACTATAGTACTATATATATATATATATATATATATATATATATATATATATATATATATATATATATATATATATATATATATATATATATATATATATATATATATACTACTATATATATATATAGTACTATAGTACTATAGTTTGGTAGAAAACAGATTTAGGACGTCCTGATTCTTGTGGCCAGATTTAGCAATTTTGTCAAATTTAGCGATTGACTATTTCCTCCTCTGTCTCAGGATCTGACCAATCAGGAGCCAGCAGCTGCAGAACGGACCAATCAGGAGAGGGCAGGAGACCAACGGACCAATGAGAGAGATGAGGAGGAGGAGGAGGAGGAGCATGAGCCGGCAGAGGAGATGGAAGCTGTGAACAGGTAAATGTTTTAATTGAAAAGAAAATTTATTTTTTATTCACACTTCAAAATAGTTCTAAAACTCATGGTCTCATATGGTCCTGTTTGTTTCTGTATGTATGTTTGTTTGTTTGTTTGTTTGTGTGTGTGTGTGTGTGTGTGTGTGTGTGTGTCTGTCTGTCTCTGTGTCTCTCTCTCTCTCTTTCTGTGTGTGTGTCTCTCTCTCTTTCTCTGTGTGTGTGTCCCTGTGTGTGTGTGTGTGTGTGTGTGTGTGTGTGTGTGTGTGTCTGTCTGTCTCTGTGTGTCTCTCTCTCTCTTTCTGTGTGTGTGTCTCTCTCTCTTTCTGTGTGTGTGTGTGTGTGTGTGTGTGTGTGTGTCAGTCTCATCCCCTCTTCACAGAGACACAGTATAGGCCTCCTGTGTAAGCGTCTGATAGACAGCGGGAGGATTCACTACCTGGAGCAGAGAGGCTTTGAGGTGAAGCTGAAACGATACGCAGAACCTCATGTAACACTAGAGAACGTGCTGCTGACCGCTGTACCTAGAACACACACATGAGAGACAGACAGACAGAGAGAGAGAGAGACAGACAGACAGAGAGAGAGAGACAGAGAGAGACAGACAGACAGACAGAGAGACACACAGAGAGAGAGACAGACAGACAGACACACAGACAGACACAGAGAGAGAGAGACAGAGAGAGACAGACAGACAGACAGAGCGAGCAAGACAGACAGACAGACAGAGAGAGACACAGACAGAGAGAGCCAGACAGACAGACACACACACACACACACACGCCTGATATAGACAGAGGGACATACAGACAGAGAGAGAGGCAGACACACACACAGACACACCAGATGAGAGACAGGCAGACAGACAGACAGACAGACAGACAGACAGACAGACACATAAAGGCCATCCTCTGCTGGTAGAAAGAAGCAGTTTTTATTTGATGGATGAATTTGTGTTGAAGCATTTTGTAAAGTTTATAATAAAAGTGTTTTCACATTCTGTCTGAGTTTAGTGTGTGTGTGCGCGTGTGTGTGTGTGTGTGTGCGTGTGTGCGCGTGCACGTGTGTGTGTGCGCGTGTGTGTGTGTGTACATCAGAAATATTCACATTTCATCAGATTCCACAAACACTGAACAGAAATACATTGTTTCAGATTAAAAGTCTTCAGAGTCTTTTGACTTCAAACAACTTAACCCTTGTGCCGCCTTCGCATTTACTCTACACTCACCACCTTCGAGCCAAACATGTCCACGCTCACAAACAGTGCTGTCAAATCCTCATACATCAATATTTCTTTCTGATTTCTTTTGCATAAATCTCTTAAACAACTTCTCACCGGCTCAGAACTACCAAACAGTCAATCAAACTACCAAACAGTCACTCAAACTACCAAACAGTCAATCAAACTACCAAACAGTCAATCATGTTCAGGATTTTAACCCTTTAAATGCCAGTTTAAGCATTTGCATTATTTCAATATTTCATACCAAAAAACACAAAAAATGAATTATTTACCATATAATGAATAGTAGGGGGATGAGGCATTAGTGGTGATTAGAGTATCTGATATGTCAAAGATTAGCAACCAATTTGATTTGATTGCATTAGTAGTTTCTATGTAGTGCCAGATGTAACATAAAGCCTCTCAGCACCTTCCAGCCAAAAATGTACACACACATAATATGCAATAAAATCCTCATACATCAATATTTTTTTCAGATTTTGTTGGCTTGAATCCCTTAATCAACTTCAGCCCTGATCAAAATGACCAACTATTTGATCAATTGTAGGATTTTAACTCTTTAAATGCCAGTTTAATTATTAGAAGTATTTATTATTTATAAAACACACACAAAAAATTAATTATTTTCCATATAATGAATAGTAGGGGGATGAGGCATTAGTGGTGAATAGAGTATCTGATATGTCAAAGATTAGCAACCAAATTGATTTGATTGCTTTTGTAGTTTCTATGTAGTGCCAGATATTCCTTCGAGGCAGAACGTAACCCATCCACTTCCATTCAAGCCACCTTTTTAATCTCACTGCATTTCTACTATTAAACCATGCATGTTGTAATGTTAGCATTTCATCTAGAAGAGAAGCAGTCATATTTGACATGTTTACTGTATTCCACTAGATTGAACTATTTTCCCATTGTAGGTCCATGCATGAAATTCTTGTATTTTTGACCGTTCTTATATGGAGCCGTGTGACTGCCAGGGGAGCCCGATAGCTTTTCTGTCTGTGTGTGTGTGTGTGTGTGTGTGTGTGTGTGTGTGCGTGCGTGTGTGAGAGTCAGTGTGAACCTGTAAGCATGCACTGATCATCTTTTGAAGGATGTGTTTCATGTGAGGTGCTTGAGTAAAACATGGCCTTCTGCCTTTGATGTACTCAAAAAACAAAAAGGGAAACAACAGTTAGTGTGTTTATGCACCTGGCTGCTCTCACAGCCAACGTTAAACATGCAGCTTGGCTGAGGGGTCATTCCAATAGTGGGCAGAAGGAGAAAGAGCTGGAGAAGGAGAAAGAGCTGGAGAAGGAGAAGGAGAAAGAGAAGGAGAAGGAGAAGGAGCAAGAGAAGGAGAAGGAGAAGGAGAAAGAGAAGGAGCAAGAGAAGGAGAAAGAGAAAGAGCAAGAGAAGGAGAAAGAGAAAGAGAAGGAGAAGGAGCAAGAGAAGGAGAAGGAGAAAGAGAAAGAGAAGGAGAAAGAGAAGGAGAAAGAGAAGGAGCAAGAGAAGGAGAAAGAGAAAGAGCAAGAGAAGGAGAAAGAGAAAGAGAAGGAGAAGGAGCAAGAGAAAGAGCAAGAGAAAGAGAAGGAGAAGGAGAAGGAGCAAGAGAAGGAGAAAGAGAAAGAGCAAGAGAAGGAGAAAGAGAAAGAGAAGGAGAAGGAGCAAGAGAAAGAGAAAGAGAAAGAGAAAGAGAAGGAGAAGGAGAAAGAGAAGGAGAAAGAGAAGGAGAAAGAGAAAGAGAAAGAGAAGGAGAAAGAGAAAGAGAAGGAGAAAGAGAAGGAGAAAGAGAAGGAGAAAGAGAAAGAGAAGGAGAAAGAGAAAGAGAAAGAGAAAGAGAAGGAGAAAGAGAAGGAGAAAGAGAAGGAGGAGAAAGAGAAGGAGAAAGAGAAAGAGAAGGAGAAAGAGAAAGAGAAGGAGAAAGAGAAAGAGAAGGAGCAAGAGAAGGAGAAAGAGAAAGAGAAGGAGAAAGAGAAGGAGAAAGAGAAGGAGAAAGAGAAGGAGAAAGAGAAAGAGAAAGAGAAGGAGAAACCATGAAGAGGTGTTTTAGTGATAGAGAGGTTTTAGAGATGGTCCTGGAGCAAGCTTCAGTAATCACACACACACAGAGAGACAGACAGACAGACAGACAGACAGACAGGTATACTAACAGACAGACAGACAGACAGACAGGTATACTAACAGACAGACAGACACACAGACAGACAGACAGACAGACAGACAGGTATACTAACAGACAGACAGACAGACAGAAGGACAGACAGACAGACAGGTATACTAACAGACAGACAGACAGACAGACAGACAGACAGACAGACAGGTATACTAACAGACAGACAGACAGACAGACAGGTATACTAACAGACAGACAGACAGAAGGACAGACAGACAGACAGACACGCACACAGACAGACAGACAGACACACAGACAGACAGACAGACACGTATACTAACAGACAGACAGAGCGAGAGACAGACACACACAGACAGACAGAGAGAGAGACAGACACACAGACAGACAGACAGACAGGTATACTAACAGACAAGACAGACAGACAGACAGAGAGAGAGACAGACACACAGACAGACAGACAGACAGGTATACAGACACACAGACAGACAGGTATACAGACAGACAGACAGACAGACAGACAGACAGACAGGTATACTAACAGACTCGGTGCATGTTGAGAACAGCGTACGCTCTCTTGCGTGATTCTCTGATGTAGTGGATCATGAACTCTCTCCCAAACATCTCCCTGTCGTCCTCCTCCTCCTGCTCTGTCTCACCCCCCTCTGTGCCTGTCTCTCTCTCTGTGCCTGTCTCTCTCTCGGTGCCTGTCTCTCTCTCTGTGCCTGTCTCTCTCTCGGTGCCTGTCTCTCTCTCTGTGCCTGTCTGTCTCTCTGTGCCTGTCTCTCTCTCTGTGCCTGTCTCTCTCTCTGTGCCTGTCTCTCTCTCTGTGCCTGTCTCTCTCTCGGTGCCTGTCTCTCTCTCTGTGCCTGTCTGTCTCTCTGTGCCTGTCTGTCTCTCAGCTCCCTGTCGTCCTCATCCTCCTGCTCTGTCTCACCCCCCTCTGGCCCCTCCAACCACCACAAACATACAAATCAAATCAAATCAGTTTTATTTGTACAGCTCAATATCACAAATAGACATTTGCCTCAGTGGGCTTTACATTCCATACAGTATGACACCCTGCCCTTACACCCTTAGCTCGGCTGAGAAAAAACTCCCAGTAAAAAACCCTTTACCGGGATTACATTTTTTGAAGAAATCTCAAGGAGAGTTGACAGAGTAAGGGATCCCTCTCTGTCTGTCTGTCTGTCTGTCTGTCTGTCTGTCTGTCTGGGATCCCTCTCCCAGGACGGACATGCTGCAATAGATGTCATACATTAACACAAGGCAAGGTGGTTGAAGTGTTTTACCAAAGGACACAACAACCATGACACAAAAGGAAGGGAGGGAATCGAACCGCCAACCCATCGATTGTTGGCCGACCCGCTCTACCACCTGAGCCAGAGTCGCCCCAAAAGACCTGAGTCTCTCCAACAGATAAAGTCTGCTCTGGCCGTGTCCAGCTGTTTTCCAGCTTTTAACCACAAACATTTACGTCTGTTTCTTGAGATCTTTAATGAGCATTGGCTCGTTTTTCTCAAGGGTTTTGTAGAAGATTCCTTTAGCGATAACACCACCAGCTTTCAGACATCCAGAGAAGAGCTCCCTCATCTGGTCCTGAGAGGTCCTCAGAGCTCTGATTCTAACATAGCTCTCTGGTTGGAGGACTTTTTCATCAAGGAGATGATCCAGAATGGGTTCAATGCAGCTCACTCTCTGGATCAGCTCCACTTGATGTTTATCCACAAATTCGCTCGTCCGCTCGTCTGCAGAAAAAAAGGGAATTTGACCGACTGGTGATACTGGGGCTAGTGTTAAATGTTTAACACAAATCATTCAGCACATTAATATGTTCTAATGTTTGTGCACAGTGTGTTTAGACTACAACATGTTGACCACTAGATGGCAGTATGCACCTGCTCTATGAAGTGACACTGCTCAGGTGTTTTAAGGTGACAGGTGAACAAAGATGGAACACACAAAGTAGCCTGAACTCAAATTAGGACAGGCTCAAGTTAAAGTAACGATAGTAGCCACAGCTGCCCTGGGGCAGACTGACGGAAGCGTGGCTGCCATTCAGCGCCTACGGCCCCTCAGACCACCACCTCAAACAGACAGCAGTCATACACATTCACACCAGGCAAGGTGGGTGAAGTGTCTTGCCCAAGGACACAACAACCATGACACTTAACCCCAAACTGCTCCAGGGGCGCTGTACTATGGCTGACCAACCCTTCGATCACTGGCCGACCCGCTCTACCACCTGAGACTCAAGTCATTTATACAGAAGACGTCACACTACGTGCACCTACCGTCTGCCATGGGATCTACACCAGCTGCTCCAGCTGAGGGGCCTGAAACTGAAACACATACATTATATACACACACATGTTTGTAAATACTGCTCTTTGTGTGTGTGTGTGTGTGTGTGTGTGTGTGTGTGTGTGTGTGTGTGTGTGTGTGTGTGTGTGTGTGTGTGTGTGTGTGTGTGTGTGTGTGTGTGTAGTATCTTACCTTCTGAATCAGCAGGGGTTTGATAGTCATCTGAAATTAAATCAAACAGAACATAATGTTGACAGCTGAAGAAAAGGTTCAATATGAAGACATTTCAGCTTGAGTAATAATAAGAATGATCTCATTACATTAGGTGACATTACAGTTAGCTAATGCTTTTATTTAAAGCCATTTACAATGAGTTAATTCAACCATGCGTGTCATTACAACCCAGACATTGCAAGAATGGTGGTAGAATGGCCTAGAGGAAGAGGGGCTGACCAGTTACCATGAGGTCTCTGGTTCCTCCTCCCAGTAACCATGAGGTCTCTGGTTCTTCCCAGTAACCATGAGGTCTCTGGTTCCTCCCATTAACCATGAGGTCTCTGGTTCCTCCTCCCAGTAACCATGAGGTCTCTGGTTCCTCCCAGTAACCATAAGGTCTCTGGTTCCTCCTCCCAGTAACCATGAGGTCTCTGGTTCCTCCTCCCAGTAACCATGAGGTCTCTGGTTCCTACCAGTAACCATAAGGTCTCTGGTTCCTCCTCCCAGTAACCATGAGGTCTCTGGTTCCTCCTAGTAACCATGAGGTCTCTGGTTCCTCCTCCCAGTAACCATGAGGTCTCTGGTTCCTCCCAGTAACCATGAGGTCTCTGGTTGGATCCCCAGCACCAGACTAGAGGTTGTTAGTAGTAAAACTAGTGGTGGCTGCTATCACATCTACGGTGCCCACCACCCCTACCAATGTGTCCTTGAGCAAGACACTTAACCCCAAACTGCTCCAGGGGCGCTGTACTATGGCTGACCCTGTGTGAGGACCCCCTCTGGAGTGTGTCTGTCTGTCTGTCTGTCTGTCTGTCTGTCTGTCTGTCTGTCTGTCTGTCTGTCTGTCTGTCTTTCTGTCTGTACTATGGCTGACCCTGTGTGAGGTCCCCCTCTGGAGTGTGGGGACTTGAGAGTCTTTAGTCAGTTGGTTTGTCCCAGTTCAGCACTTTTGTAAGTTTCTCAATATTCATAGAACAAGTAAACTGGAATTTCCCCCTTTGTAACGTATGAAACGGCACTTTAACACAAATCTAATTGCTACAACTATATTTATTTTTAAGTTTATTTTCGGTGTTTGGACAACACATGTTATTTGGCTCAATTTATCACTGGCATTTATAACATTAAATATTTAATCCCAGACGAGGTCAACACAAAAATGTTTCCCAACTTGCCCAGTAAATTTTCACTGGCACGGCAGACAAAATATAAACTTTGTCTAAATTTTGGTGAATAATTAGGCCTATTTAATATACACTATTGAAGTTCATGTTGGATTTGTATGTTTTCCTTTAGTTAATAAGATGACATTTTGCTATAAAAATGCACAAACTGGCGGGCCAGGGACTGGGGCATCAACCCTGCATAACTTTACTGGGCAGCGGGCCGTGGGTCATACTGAACCCTGCCAGGTTTAGAACAGAATGTGTCATGTTTTTCATAGTGTAGGTTAAATAGTTAAATAACAACGAACCTTTTCGAATCCCACAGCTCCATACTGGTTTACACAGCGCCTCACCCTCTTTAGTGGGAGGTTCTGAGAGTTTAAGGCGAATGTCTCCGTCTGGCTTCTCAATGTAAACTTCATAGAAATTTGGGTCTCTGCCTTCATGTCTGAGAGTTATCTCCTGTATGAAAAAAGAAAAGTTTCCTGATCAAACCAGGTTTATAAGTGTTCTTACATATTTGTTTGGATGATGCAACTTGGGAAATAGAAGAGAGAGAAAGACTGACACACTGTTCTCTTTGGGGATTCTGGAAATATATTCAGAACAGCAGTAGGTCAACAAACTTTTGGGTTTGTCTTACACAGTAATTTTTATTTTAAGTATAGCTATTTAAAATTAAATGCATGAGGCCCTGTGCTGCACATCCTTGCATTTGCTTTTTATCATCATCCTACAGTATCTTACATAATTCTGAGCCACAATTCACTTTGTACACAGATTTAATTGCTGACAGACAGTACAAACCTCTGGGGTAATTTCTGCAGTGTCGATGTCTGCTGTGAGTTGAAAACCTTTCTGTAATTTCAGGCTCTTGTCTGGGTGAGGCTTCTTGATTGTTTTGTACCCATAGTTGTCCTCCTCCTTGTCCACTGCCTGGAAGAAAAGCATTATAAGCCTCAAGCTGCTTCACAGTTACACTGGTGAACTGTCATCTGAAGTACATGCACGGTTTAGTATAAATAACAACCTGTTGTACAGCAGGATCATGTGGGATCAGGTAAACATGTAGTTTGAGGAACGGTGTGTTGGGTTTATAGTATATCAACACGTCACAGCGGATTTCCAAGAAAAACCCGAACTGCTGCAGGACCGGGATCAGGACTGCTCTCAGAGAAAACACTGGTTCAGGTAACTTGACATGAGTCGCTGTGACCTCAGACACTTGTTCCACCACATCTCCACAGTCATCGATGTGTAGGACTGCAAACTCTTTTATTATTGCAGGGTTGTCATCTGCACAAAATACAAGCACAAACAACTAGTGAAGAGAAAGGGATTGGATATTTTTTTTGTATATATGCCATAAGATTTTAAAAGTTAGTACATTTATTATTTATTTCCTCATGTGCATTTACCTATGCAGATCCAGTGTGAAAGGTAAACTTCATCGATCTTCCCGGCAATGACTGTGACGTCCATGAGGGCACTTGCGGGCATGTATTTGATGCTTTTCATCCTCTCCATGTGTTTCTCCCAAGAGCAAAACTGGAACTTGAAGCTGACATTGTCCTTACAGACCCAGCGCAAGCCGGAGACACTACATTCAAAGTTTCCTGCTTCTGACTGTAGACTAAGTGGTAAAGGAGAAAACAAATGAGTTTGTGTTTATGCACAAAACTACTGAATAAGAAGTAATGGAATACATGTAGAGAAGTAGTCAAAAGTCTGGGGAAACTTCTCATTCGATGGTTTTTCTTTAATAGCCAAGCACGAGAAGGGCCTGGAACCGCTTTTTTGCAAAGCAACGCGGTTCCCAAGCCCTGTTGGGCAGGGAACCCTATTGTTTTCGTAAGGATTAATATTATTATTCGTATTATTATACTTGGATAGCACTGGTTCCACAACCCAAACCGTAAGTCTGTGCGACAAACCAAATAGCAGAGCTAGTACAAACCCATGAAGCGTACGCAGACACAAAACCTCAGACATGCCGGCCACTAGGTGGCGCTACAACCAAGGACAACACATTTTAGCCTTTAACTTCCAAACCGAACATCCCACATTCGAAAACCTTACATCCCCGGATTCTGTGAAGCGAGCGGCCGGATGACGACCCTAGGGACCCGAGTTGAGTTGGCGGCTTGACCCCCATTGTTATGTATTGCATTGTACATCAACACAGCAGACATCATAATAATTTATTTATTTATTTATCACTTAAACAGAAATCAAAGGTAGATGTATCAATCTGTCCATCATCCAAGCTGTGATCAAGGCAACCGGTGGCTATTATGAAGAATATAAAAATATGAAATATTTAGATTTTTTTTATACATTTTTGTGTTTACTAAATGATTCCACGTGTTATTTAACAGGGTTGATGTCTTCAGTATAAATCTACAATGTTGAAATAATAATAATAACAAAAATAATGAAAAACATTAAACTAGAAAATGAGTTCAAACTTTGACTGGTGCTTAAGATTGTAAGAGTATCTGCATTGAGTGAATGTATTGCCAATATTAATATCATACAGTCTCGGTATAACCAGCAAGAGCACAAATAAATATATTAGTTTCCTTTTATTCAAAACCAACCAAGCGTTTCTTATTTCTACATTTCAATTGTGCTGTGACGCCATATTTAGAATGTTATCTTTACCTGTAAGTTGGAGCCTCGTCTGCATCTGTGCTGTTCACTTCAGGTTCAAGTTTAGTCCAGTCACTGGAATCCTGCTGCAGTGGACAATCATGTTTGTGAATAAGTGGAGGTACTTATATACTTTATATCATCATCACAACACATTCTAACTTTGACTACCTCTATTGTAGGCTCAGGCTGGCCATGGACCAGCCCCTTGTTATTCTTTTTTTTTTCAAAGATATTTTAACCTTTATCTGACAGATGTAGAGAGACAGAGTTGGAATGTGGAGAGAGGGGGATGACAAGCAGTAAAGGTCCACGGCAGGCATGGGCGTACCGGTGGGCCGAAGCACATTTATCCACAACAAATCAATGAGTGGTCGACCTCAGAGCGCACTCGACTTCCTGAGATCTGAAGTCAGTCTTGATTGGTCGAAATTGTTGTCAATCTTGACGCAGTACAACAAGCAAACCTATCAAATCTCTTTGCACAGACAGGCAGGTACGCACATGTAGGCTACACACGCACGTTGGCTACACACGCACGTGGGCTACACACGCACACAGTCAGAAAGATACTTGAATGACAGAAAGTAAGATAGCCCACGGAATTAACAATGAAAATGTTTTGGGATGTGTGTACATCTTATCTTAATAGTATCTGGGGAAATTGTAGGCTAAAAGTGTGCAAATGCTCAATAGGTAGCATAATAATAGTAGCCAATAGAGTGTTAAGCACAACCTCGTCCTTGCTGGTTTGGAGGTGTGTGTGTGTGTGTGTGTGTGTGTGTGTGTGTGTGTGTGTGTGCGTGTGTGTGTGTGTGTGTGTGTGTGTGTGTGCGTGTGTGTGTGTGTGTGTGTGCGTGTGTCTGTGTGTGTGTGTGTGTGTGCGTGTCATGTCAGAAAGAGTTGAAATGCGATGAGTTTAAATAGTAATAATATAAGTTTAACATAGTAATACTGGAGGACTTCACACTGTATCACTGTTCCTCTCACCTTGTTGTCATCGTCTGGCAGGTTTTTCAGCACATTCAGTTTGACATCAGATTGATCTGATGGAGAGAATAAGTCAAAGAAAGAGAACAATAACTAAACCATGAATGCAGTGAGAACCATTCAAACTGCTTGAATATGTTCAAACATTTGTGAATTTACAGATCAAGCCGACAAACATGTATTACTGTATATTTCTAATAATGCCACAATGAGCACAAGATCAATTTAAAAACATATTTTAATGTTATTTAACAGTTTGATGAATGAGAGCCATTGGTTCATTACTCACGTTCCTTTGGTTTCTTAGCTGTGATATACCTGCCAGGGACCCTGTAGGATGAACACAATCCTAAAGTCATGGATCAGGTTTAAAATAATTGTTCATTCTCTGAGTCCTGAGACAACTGATCAAAAGCTTTTCATCATCAAATCTTCATCACAATGACTAACAACATTATGCTCTGAGACTGAATTAGAGGAACTAATTCATCTTTAGTAAAGATCTAAAAGACATCACAGGAAAAACAAACTCATTATTTCACTGTACTGTAAAAACCCCAGTTTCTGTTAAAATGCTTTATAATGTTGCAATGTGTTGCATTGTCTGGTGACATTTAATTGTTCGTGAAAAAATGAAAGCAAATATAAGATGTAAAATAAAGAGACACTGCACTCAGGCGGTTAAACCACTGATTGGTTGTGCTGGGCTTTGTTATTAGCTATGATCCTAACCGTTAACCTGTTTATATTATTCACATTGTTTACAGGTTGGATTTGCTGCTCATTGATGAATAGAATAGAATAGAATCTTTATTGTCATTGCACAACAGGTATACAATGAAATTGCAGCGCTTCTTCGACCTGTGCATAATAAATATATATAAAAAAAGAAGGAAAACAGTAATAAGTTAATTAATTAAATAGCAAAGAATAAAAGGAGAAACATAGTAATATATACTTTGTTTATCCAGCATAGCACGCACGCACGCACGCACGCACGCACGCACGCACGCACGCACGCACGCACGCACGCACGCACGCACGCACGCACGCACGCACGCACGCACACACACACACACACACACACACACACACACACACACACACACACACACACACACACACACACACACGTCATGAATTCAAGGACCTGACGGCCCAGGGAAAGAAAGTGTTTTTTAGTCTATTTGTCCTGCTGTTGAGGCACCTGCAAATTTAATGATGGTGTTGGAGGGGTGGATGGTGTGCTGGGAGTACAGGAGAGGGCTCAGCACAGCCCTGGGGGGAACCTGTGCTGAGGGTCAGGGTGGAGGAGCAGGTGGTGCCTACCTTAACCGTTTGAGGGCGGTCAGTCAGGAAGTTCTTGATCCAAGCACAGATGGAGGGGGGGAGTGCGATGTTGGTCAGCTTGTCCACCAAGTAACTGCAGTTCGTCCGTTTTGTGGACAATGGACCTTGCATTTGTGAGAAAGATGCTTGGTAGCGGGGGTTTGTAGGGCTGTTTCCTTAGCCGCGCTAGTAGACCACCCCTGCACCCTCGCTTCTGCCTCCGTTCACTGCGCCGCCTCCGGCGTCTCGTTGGCCCGACAACAATCCATGGCGTTCCCGACGATCTCGCTATGCCCAGCGGAATGTTGTGTAGCCGCTGGTACTCCGTCGTAATGTCCACCCGACATGAAAATCCCACCTTCCTCAGCATGGCTGGGGTGTAAATGTGTTTTGACTCACTCACATAGTTATATTCGCACTGATCCTACTTTGCACTTCATCGTCTGCACAACGTTTTAAATATGACTCCATCCTTGTTGTTCCTCGACCAGCTCCAACTGGTCGGTTAAGGCGTGTCATGATCCTGCCTGGGCCTCTTTGTCTCTGTTTTGTTTTTTGCCTTTTTTCCGTTTTGCTTGTCTGGCTTATTGCAGGGTTGGAGCAGGTGTGTGGGGAGTCAGCTCAAGCTCTCACAGCTGCCAGCAATCACCAATCAACCTTCTCTCATGTACCCGGTCCGACCTTCCAGATCCTGCCAGATTGTAGTTTCAGTTCACGCAGTCAGTAGCTCTGTCTCTCATTACCTGTTGCAGCTCCATTTGCATTTTTTCCTCGTACTCATTTTTGTTGTTCTCCTGCCACAGCTCTCCCGGTCTGACTCCCCACGGCTCCAACCTGCACCAGCGAGCACTTCCACCCCGGACTCTTCTACCCGCTTGCTCTGGATTCTTCTCACCCAAGCCCTGGACATTCACCATTGCTCTCTCCCTGGAACCCTCCCCAGGACAGTTGGATCCCCCCCCCCCCCCGGATCCCGACCCAACCCCCAGCTGATTCATGTTCAATAAACCTTCTTTTACTAGTGCTGTCTCCGCGCCTGTGTCCTCCCTGTCCGACCGTAACAAGGCGCTCACACAGAAGGAACTGGAGGGAAACCTCTAATGTGAGTAAGGCATTAGCCTTCCCGTGTTTAGTACAATACTGCTGAATAAGCTGAACTGAGTCTGAACCTCTACTGACCTCAGAGTCTCCAATCTATAGTCTGGAATCTCCACAAGTTGAGACAGAAGCTTCACTCCTGAATCCTGCAGCTTGTTGTTCCACAGATCCAGCTCTCTGAGATGGGAGGGGTTGGACTTCAGAGTTGAGGCCAGAGAAGCACAGCTGATCTCTGACAACCTGCAGCCACTCAATCTGAAAAAAGAATACATGATGTAAACATTACATTATGAGGGCAAAGGGCAGAAGCGAGATGTGTTTAGGTTCTAAACAGAATGTCTTCGCAGAGAGGCCATTAGATCATCAATGCCAGAGAGAAAAATAAAAATGGAGAGTCACAAAATAAAAATCTGAAGCTGAATAATAGGCAAGGCAAGGCAAGGCAAGGCAATTTTATTTATAGAGCACATTTCAGGCACAGGGCCACTCAAGGTGCTTCACAGGGTTAAAATCAAATAAAGAATACAAATACAAAAAAAAAAAAAAAAAAAAAAAAAAAAAAAAAAAAAAAATGAACAAATTTAAAACATGGATAAAAATACAACATTTAAATAAAAGAATTAAAACATTTTACCAAAAAAAAAAAAAAAAAAAAAAAAAAAAAAAAAAAAAAAAAAAAAAAAAAAAAAAAAAAAAATTACAGGTTAAAAGGGAAACAAGAACGTTTTGAGACCCGATTTAAAAGAGCTGAGAGTCTCAGCGGACCTCAGACTCTCTGGCAGTCCGTTCCAGACATTGGGCGCATAAACGCTGAATGCCGCCTCTCCCTGTTTAGTCCTAGCTCTGGGGACTTTTAAAAGACCTGTCCCAGACGACCTAAGGGCTCTGGGCGGCTCATAACGTATCAGCAGATCAGTAATGTATTTTGGCCCTAAACCATTTAAGGCTTTGTAGACCATCATCGATATTTTAAAATCAATTCTTTGCGTGACAGGAAGCCAGTGTAAAGACCTAAGAACTGGGGTAATGTGATCTACTTTTTTGGTCCTAGTGAGGACTCGAGCAGCAGCGTTCTGAATTAGCTGAAGCTGTCTGATTGATTTTTTAGGAAGGCCTGCAAAGACACTATTACAGTAGTCAAGTCTACTAAAAATAAATGCATGGACAAGTTTTTCTAAGTCCTGCTGAGATATTAGCCCTTTAATTCTCGATATATTTTTAAGGTGGTAGTAGGCTGACTTAGTAATTGATTTAATGTGTTTTTTGAAATTCAAGTCGGAATCTATCACTACTCCAAGATTTCTAGCTTGGTGTGTGCTTTCTAACATAACAGATTTAAGCTGTGCGCTGACTTTTGATTGTTCATCCCTGGCACCAAAGACAATTACTTCAGTTTTGTCGCTGTTTAATTGAAGAAAGTTTTGGCACATCCAGTCATTGATTTGTTCAATGCATTTACTTAGTGCTTGAATCGGACCATAGTCTCCTGGTGATATGGTTATGTAAATTTGTGTGTCGTCTGCATAATTATGGTAACATAATTTGTTTTTGTTCATAATCTGAGCTAGCGGTAGCATGTATATGTTAAACAGAAGAGGCCCAAGAATGGAACCTTGGGGGACCCCGCATGTAATATTTGTTCGCTCGGATGTGAAATTGCCTATTGACACATAGTAGTCTCTTTCCTTTAAGTATGATTCAAACCAGTTTAGCACAGTTCCAGAAAGTCCAACCCAGTTTGCAAGTCGATCTAGCAATATGCTGTGGTCAACTGTGTCGAACGCAGCACTGAGATCCAATAAAACTAATACAGAGCTTTTGCCACTGTCTGTGTTTAAGTGGATGTCATTGAGGACCTTAACCAGAGCAGTCTCAGTGCTGTGGTGTTGTCGAAAACCTGACTGAAAGACATCAAAGCAGTTATTCATTGCTAAGTAGTTATTTAGCTGATGATGAACAGCTTTTTCAATGATCTTGCTTAAAAATGGTAGGTTGGATATCGGCCTATAATTGTTCATGAGTGATGTATCTAGATTTTTCTTTTTTAGGAGTGGCTTGATGACAGCTGTTTTCAGGGCCTGTGGGAATACACCAGTGCGAAGGGACATATTGACAATTTCTAGGACATCTGAGGCCATACAGCTAAAAACAGTTTTAAAGAAGCCTGTGGGCAGAATGTCAAGGCAACAGGAGGAGGAGTTCAGGTGTTGTATAATGTCATCCAGGTTTTTCTTGTTTATCAGAAAAAACTCTGTCATGGCATCTGAATTTGTTTTAAATGGGTACAGAGATAAAACATATCTTGAACCTGGTATTGATGCAGTGACAGCTTGTCTTATTTTATGAATTTTCTCAGTAAAGAAGGAGGCAAATTCATTGCAGGCCCTCGTGGAAAGATGCTCAGACGCTACTGACACAGGAGGGTTTGTTAGCCTGTCAACAGCAGCAAACAGGGCATGTGCATTGTTGCTGTTTTTGGTGATGATGTCAGAGAAGAAAGACTGTCTTGCATTTCTTAGTTCTAGATTAAACGTGCGTAGTTTCTCTTTGAAGATGTTATAGTGAACATTTAGATTTGTTTTTCGCCACCTGCGTTCTGCTTTACGGCACTCTCTTTTTTCAATTCTGACCTGAGGGGTATTTCTCCAGGGGGACCTTTTTTTACCAGAGATGATTTTCACCTTGGTGGGTGCAATAGCATCGATAACATTTGTAATTTTTGAGTTGAAGTTACATACAAGCTCATTAACTGAGATACAGGGGAGGAGCGGGGACAGAGAAAATGCCTGGATAAATTGTTCACTCGTGTTTTCAGTAATATACCGTTTTTTGATAACCTTTGTTTTTGCAGTTGTGTTCAAAGATATTGTACTCCCAAAAAACAAACATGAATGGTCGGAGAGACCCACATCAGACACTAAAAGGTTTGAAATGTCCAGGCCCTTTGAAATTAATAAGTCCAGGGTGTGACCTTTGTTATGTGTAGGCTGGTTTACGTGTTGGGAGAGTCCAAAATTTTCCAGTACATAGCATAGTTCTTTAGCACTTCTGTCCTCGGGTTTGTCCACATGTATATTAAAATCCCCAACAATCAATAAACAGTCAAACTCCATACAGATTACAGACAGTAGTCCAGTAAGGTCATCAAAAAAGTTTGCACAGTATTTAGGTGGCCTGTAGATATTAATAACAATAGCTTGAGAGGCTGAATTTAACTTGAGAGCCACATATTCAAATGAAACAAAGTTTCCATAAAACATCTTTTTGCATGTTAAAGATTCATTAAATAAAATAGCAACTCCACCACCTTTCCTATGAGCTCTGGCCTCACTCTCGAAAGTGTAGTTGGGGGGGGTTGACTCGATAAGAACAGCTGAGCTGTTGTCTGGGTCCAACCAAGTTTCAGTTAAAAACATAAAATCAAGATTGTGCTTGGTAATAAAATCATTAATTAAAAATGTTTTACCTGACAAAGATCTGATGTTTAACAAGGCCAGACTCAGTGTGTTTGAATGTGAAGCATTGTCAGCCCTATTTACTACAGCAGACTGTGGCTGAAGGGGAATGGATACCAAGTTTGACAGGTTTGCAGTATTAAAGTGACAAGTGTTTCTTGTACGTATTGTCGGGTTAGTCACATAAACAGCAACAGTATGGGGAGGTGAAGTAGCCAGTAATCTACATGGTGATGCCGGAGGTGGACAGTAGCTGGGGGAGCTAGTCACACAAACCGCAGTATGGGTCACTGGCGATGAAGGATTGAAACCCAGTCCATGTTTTCTGTCCTGCCTGGTGAGCTGCTGCCCGACAGAAGCGGTGAATGGCCCAACAGCGGGCGAGTCCCGATGACGTGGCAGAGGCAACCGGACGAATGGGAAGGAGATGCTGATGTTGTATCCTTTCCCCTCAGCCGTCTCAGTGGACAAGACGGATGGGATGAAGCCGGCAGCCTTAAAATCCACTCCGCGCAGGTTGTAATCCACTCCATGAAATCCATCCAGCCGGGACTGCGGGGATCTCGCGATGTTGTGTCCTTTGCCCTCAGCCGTCTCAGTGGACAAGACGGATGGGATGAAGCCGGCAGGCTGACCATAAATAAAGTTTCTCCCTGAGCCTCTGTGTATATATCGAGGTCTACGCAATAGTCCTAGCTGCTTTATGGTGGAAATACAGGGTGGGATGGAGCGGTTGTTGTACTTCAGCAGTTGTGAGGCGAAGTAGGTCAACATCGAACCAGCCAGAGTGATGTTAGCCTGTTAGCAGCTAGGTACGGACCCGAAGCAGTTGGAGAAGAGCTGAGAGGCAGTGTAGAAAAAGTGTCGAAAAATCCACGATGAGACTGTAGAGACAGCTTTGCAGGTTGCCCGGGGCATATTCCTCACCAGGATCACCGAAGAAAACGCCAGTAGTGACCAGGAAAATGTCACTACTACTACTTGTTTTTAGCCGTTGCTAGGGACGCCAAAATAGCAAGTGAGCTACACGGCTCCTCCACAACAACACCGGAACAACCAAAGACAGTCCACAAGCCTGCTTTTCGATGTTGGTGTAGCCCGCAGGGAACCAAGAAGAGACCAAAGGTCCACAAAAAAATCACTTTTAAAATAAAATTGGCCAAAATTGGCCCAAAAATAGCTTGGAGAAGCGGCGAACAGACAGCGCCAGCGTCCTCTCCAGCTGATGTTTTTTTTCAAAACAAGAACAAGAACAGCTAATAGCTAATAGCTAAATAAAGGATATTTGATATAAATTTAACAGGCTCCGACTCCGGATAAGCGGTTGAAGATGATGATGATGATGATGATGAACAAACAGTGGACATCTACTATTTGTTTTTTTTAAAGAATACACAGAAGTCTTTTGTGACTGCACACTATTAAAGAGTGATACAATTAAACAAACGGGAAATAACAATTTAATGGATAAAAGTTATGTTTGTATATAAGTTTGGTTGAATTGTTAATTAAATATAAAAGATCTACAACAGTAACAGAATCAGTGAACTGACCTCAGAGTCTCCAGTCTACAGTGTGGACTCTCCAGAAAACCACACAGCAGCTTCACTCCTGAATCCTGCAGGTTGTTGTGACTCAGATCCAGCTCTCTGAGATGGGAGGGTTTGGACTTCAGAGTTGAGGCCAGAGAAGCACAGCTGATCTCCGACAAACTGCAGTCCCACAATCTGAATAAAGAATAAATGATTAAGAGGAAAATTAAATTATTATCCAATCAGATGTTTTTAGGCTTAAAATGTTTAGCTAAAAATTGTTCTTTTAAGAAACCAAATGTCTTTTGTGACTGCACACTAAATATAAAAGAGCGATAAAATATAAACAAAAAATAATGAACTACTTCATGGATAAAAGTTATGTTTGTAAGTTTGGTTAAATTGTTAATTCAATAAGATCTACAACAGTAACGATGGATGGACAGTCAGCGTATCCCCAAGGTTGCCTTGAGATGGACACCAACCGGAAAGGGAAAGCGTGGAAGGCCAAAAACCACATGGAGGAGAACAATTACAGCTGAAATGAAACTTACCTGGGGCTAGGCACAACATGTTGAGAAAGACAGAAACAAATGGAAACACATTGTATCGGCCTCATTTCCAAGGGGGAAGAAGAGGCATAAGTAAGTAAGTAACAATAGTAACAGTCATTGCACTGACCGCAGAGTCTCCAGTCTACAGTGTGGACTCTCCAGAAAACCACACAGCAGCTTCACTCCTGAATCCTGCAGCTTGTTTCTACTCAGATCCAGCTCTCTGAGATGGGAGGGGTTGGACTTCAGAGCTGTGGCCAGAGAAGCACAGCTGATCTCTGACAAACTGCAGTCCCTCAATCTGAATAAAGAATAAATGATGAAGAGGAAAATTAAATTATTATCCAATCAGATGTTTTTAGGCTTAAAATGTTTAGCTTTTAAGAAACCAAATGTCTTTTGTGACTGCACACTAAATATAAAAGAGCGATAAAATATAAACAAAAAATAATTAACTACTTCATGGATAAAAGTTATGTTTGTAAGTTTGGTTGAATTGTTAATTCAATAAGATCTACAACAGTAACGATGAATGGACATGGAATAAATGATGAAGAGGAAAATTGAATTCATTCAGATGTGTTCAAGCTAAACATTATTATGTCTGAATCAATTAACTTTTCTCTAAACTTAACACAGTGACTTTGTCCGTGTTTGTGGATCATCATGATGTCGGTTTTATAATTCATGAAATCACATTAAAATGAACAGGACAATAGATTTTCACTTCATCAATCAAACATCAAAACTTTACAATACATAGTCTGTGTAAAGATGTCACCATTTACCAAAAATGATTAATAAAAGTTACATTTAACAATTAACAGAGGGTATTTACTACATGCTTTATAACAAACAGAAGTCTTTTGTGACTGCAGACTACATTGAGAATAGCGTGGATGTCATGGATAAAAGTTATGTTTGGATATAAGTTAGGTTGATTGTTAATTACATATTCTATATAAGATTTCTAACAGTAACATTATTAGTAAACTGACCCCAGAGTCTCCAGTCTACAGTGTGGACTCTCCAGAAAACCACACAGCAGCTTCACTCCTGAATCCTGCAGCTTGTTGTTACTCAGATCCACCTCTCTGAGATGGGAGGGGTTGGACTTCAGAGTTGAGGCCAGAGAAGCACAGCTGATCTCTGACAAACTGCAGTGACTCAATCTGAATAAAGAATAAATAATGCAAATAAAAAAGTACTAATAACATTCTTCTGATCTCAAACAGCTCTGAGTAAGTAGACAAGAAATAATAAATTGCTGTTTAAACACCTGCATTTGGAAATATGGAAATATGCTTTGATCTCTTTATTCCCGTGTGTGTGTGTGTGTGTGTGTGTGTGTGTGTGTGTGTGTGTGTGTGTGTGTGTGTGTGTGTGTGTGTTAACGTGCGTTCTGAGGGATCATTATCAATGATCAGACTGTTTGCTAATCGAGAAATTAATTTAAACCAAATTAATATTTTTCCTTCATCTAGTAAACGTTTCAGTGTAAACTAAAATACACAGTAAATTGGTGGATCTTGAGAATAACAATTTGACTAATGAGCGAATCCTTTTATAAACAATCTGGGCGAAAGCAGCACTAGACTGGTTTAGAAACTTTAATGAGCGATAGTCTACAGTATACCGAAAGTTTTATAAGACGGTTTCAATAGAGTAAATTAATTAGCTTTTGCGAACAGCATTAACCAACTGATATTAATTAATTATTCATCATCTGATGGACCACGACGTGAGTCTCTGAAAACTGAAACTGAAAAAGTTGAATAAAAATCAAACACTACATGAGCTAGTCAGTATACTGACCTCAGTCTCTGCAGTCTGCAGTTTGGACTCTTCAGACCGGCACAGAGAAGGTTCACTGCTGAATCCTGCAGATTGTTTCCACTCAGGTACAGCTCTATCAGATGGGAGGGGGCGGACTTCAGAGCTGAGGCCACGTCTTCACAGTGAGTCTCTGAGAGTCCACAGCCAGAAAATCTGTAATGACACATTTATTACAAAATGATATTATGAAAAAGGGCAAATGTTAAGGAAACAGTCTCACATTTCCTGATTTGAGTCAGATGTGCAGCCCATCTTTACACCAGATTTTTATTCACACAGTACTGACAGGCAGCAGATTGTGTGGAGATATTTGCTGATTTTAACAAGTGATTTGTCAACAAACATTCTTTATCATTTTTTATTCTTTGTCGATTTCCTAACGAGGAAGAAGGGGTGATGTCCATTCACATCCTCTGTGCTCAATATGAAAAGTCTACTCCAAAACCATTTAACTTTACTGCATTCACTGATAACTGTAAAATACTGTTAAATGTGATAAAACCATTAAATGTTGTGATAGAACCTTTAAAATATGTCTATGATCAAGTTTGCACCAAATTGCCTCCATCACACAGAGAGATTAACAGATTATGAACAGTGCATATAACAATTAAATAAATATCTTATAATGAGTGTATTTAAAGAACTAAACTACTATCCACCCTGAATCATAATGTTAACCACATCTGGACTTACAGAGCCTTTCTGCAGTTCCTCACAGCTGGAATCAGTCTCAGTCGTCCCTGGTCTGACGTGTTGTACTTCTCCAGGTCCAACTCCTCCAGGACCTCCTCTGACATCTGCAGCATGTAGGCCAGAGCAGAGCAGTGGAACTCAGAGAGTTTCTTCTTTGATCTGTTCCATGACCTCAGGAACTCTTGGATCTCCTGATGAACTGAAAGGTCGTTCATCTCCGTCAGACAGTGGAAGATGTTGATGCTTCTGTCAGGAGAGATCTCATCACTGTTCATCTCCTTCAAGTTGTTGATGACTCTCTGGATGATTTCATGACTTTTCTCTGTTGGACCCAACAGGCCTCCTAAGAGTCTCTGGTTGGACTCCAGAGAGAGGCCATGAAGGAAGCGAACAAACAGGTCCAGGTGGCCATTTTTACTTTCAAAGGATTTCTCTATGGTGCTCTTCAGGAAGACATCCAAGGATGAATTTATATATTGTTTTCCCAGGAAACCCTTCAGTACCTCTGTGTTGCTGTGGGTGTGGCAGTGATACATGTAGACTGCAGCCAGAAACTCCTGAATGCTCAGATAAACAAAGCTGTAGACAGTTTTCTGGAAGATCACACTCTCCCTTTTGAAGTACATCAATGCCTCTGTGACATCCAGACCACACTGCTCCAGGTCTTCTTGGAAGAACATGGTGTTTCCTTTCTGTAGTTGTTCAAACGCCAGCCTCCCCAGCTTCAGAAGAACTTCCCTGTCAGCCTCTGTCAGCTCCTGTGGACTCGTCTCATGTCCCTCTTCATACTTCTGCTTCTTCCTCTTTGTCTGAACCAACATGAAGTGTGAGAACATGTCAGTCAAGGTCTTGGGCAGCTCTCCTCTCTGGCCTGTAGTCAACATGTGCTCCAGAACTGTAGCAGTGATCCAGCAGAAGACTGGGATAAGACACATGATGTGGAGGCTCCTGGATGTCTTGATGTGTGAGATGATGCTGCTGGACAGCTCTTCATCACTGACCCTCCTCTTTAAGTACTCCTCCTTCTGTGGGTCAGTGAAGCCTCGTACTTCTGTCACCCTGTCAACACATGTAGGAGGGATCTGATTGGCTGCTGCAGGTCGGGAAGTTATCCAGATGAGAGCCGAGGGAAGCAGATTCCCCTGGATGAGGTTTGTCAGCAGCACGTTGACTGATGATTCCTCTGTGACATCAGACACAACCTCAGTGTTGTGGAAATCCAGTGAAAGTCTGCATTCATCCAGGCCGTCAAAGATGAACAAAACTTTACAGACAGCGAGTTTCTCTGCTGTGACCTTCTGTAATGTTGGATGGAAAACATGGAGCAGATTGAGAAGACTGTACTGCTCATCTCTGATCAAGTTCAGCTCCCTGAACGAAAGCAGAATCAGCAGAGTGACATCTTGGTTTTCCAGGCCCTGAGCCCAGTCCAGAGTGAACTTCTGCACTGAGAAGGTTTTACCAATTCCAGCAACGCCATTCGTCAGGACGACTCTGATGTGTTTGATGGGGTCCTGTTGGTCGGGTAAGGCTTTAAAGATGTTGTTGACCTTGATTTGAGTGTCATGGTGGATGTTCATCCTCAAATGTCTCTCAAGCTGCTTCACCTCATTGTGGGTATTAATCTCAGTTCCTTCAGTCACATGTTCATATCTCTTCCTCAGACTGATCTTATGTTCATCTAAAACCTCCTGCAGACCACTATACTCTGAAAGAACAGAAAAATGGTGGAGTAACGATTTGAGAATCTGGTGAAGATTTCCATGGCCAACATTTTGAGAAATAAAAATAAAGTTAGTTTTAAATTCTGTGAATTATATGAAATTCAGACCTGCCAACCTTGGGAATTTTCTTTGAATGCCACTATACCGAAACTTGGCTGCGTCTACGTGTTTGCAGCCATCCACTTTCAACAGGTCCAATAGAAATCACAAGCTTGACAACCTTTATGCGTAGTTTTGAATGTCAAAATGCAAACAGTTTGGCCGGTCTGGACATTCATTGCACAACAATTACGACAAGAATAATCCTGTTTTCAGACATGATGACACCAGCTGACAGATCTCCAGTCTTACTTTGTATTTTGCTGATGATGCACTGTCTGCAGCACCGGAGACCACTGCTGTTAGAGACTGGATCCTTCAGGACGTCCTGACACAAAGGACACCAGGACAGCTGCTCCTCCACCGAAACGTAACTCATTTTCCTCTTCCTGTGAAAACATGCGTTTATTAGTTAATTAACTGATTTTGTTGAAATATGTCCAAATGTGTCAAGAGATGGCCGCAGTCTGTGTTTTCCTATTTCCCCGAACTTAACTTAATTTGACTAACAGCTGTCTCGTATACTAGGAGGAAGATGGCACGTAGAAAATCTCTGTCAAAAAGTCTAAATGTGAATTAAATTTAGTTTAAAAGGCAATTTCCATGAAATCTTAAAGGAATATATTCCTGAAAACAGGCACATATTGTATAGACATATTATGGAAACAAAGTAGAAGAACTCTGGCGGTAAAACCAGGTATTATAAAAAACAAAAATGTATTAAAAAAACTTGGTGTTAGTGTGAATTCTGGAGCTTGTTCGGAATTGTATTATTTTAGTTTTAATTTTTATTGGTGCCATGAGAGGCTGAGTTCTGTGTTGTTTAAAAATACATAAACATCCATTCTGCAACGAGGGAGGGAGAGGGGTAAGGAGAGAAGAAGGCTTGGGTGGTCAGGGGTCGTGTGTGCTATGTGTCTACGTGTGTGTGTATGTGTGTTCCGTGTATCTAACTCTGTCCAGACATAACGGGAGTCTTCAGGCGCCAGATGGTGTAGCGAATCCATGGAGACAACCTCGAGGCCCAGCCAGAGATAGAGTTCACAGGAGATTAGGTCAGGAGCGGTGGGGGTAGAGCGTCTTTCTGCATAAACATCCCGGAGAGAGAAGAGATAACACCTCCAAGGTCGGTGTGGGGAGCCGAATCGAGACAATGAATTTGTTTTGAAGAGACTCGGCGCTGGAATGTGGAGCCCGTCTTAAAGTCACTGGTTAGGTAAATCCGAAATATTCCAAATCCAGTGGCCGTTTTCCATGCCTACGGACTGTTAACGCTCACCCAGATCGCATCCACTTTTCGATTAAGTCCGTAAAGCACATCCAGCTTGCGGTTCACTTCGCTTAATATATGAGTCTGTACGTTAACAGCATGGCACAAGCCCTGAAAGACGGGCAGTTTGTCAATGGCCTGATGTGCTACCAACGCCTTTTTAACGTTGCGGTAGAACAAGAACCCGCCAACACCAAACAGCAGGAACCCTGTTACCAAAAGCCCAATTATGTAGATATCTTCAGCATCCTCGATGGAAAGTGTTGCCAGACACATCGGGTTCCAAGTACTCCATGCGTCCCAGCTGTATCCGGCAGCAAAGGTTCCATCAGGACAGCGGGCTTCTCCTGTGCCCACTTTTCTCGTTGAGAAAAATTGATCTATTGCAGAGAGACCCCAGTTGATCAGATCCATAATTTAGGTATTAGGAGGAATATGCACAGAGAGTCTCAGGGATAGACAGAGACAGCATAAGACAGAGAGCAGAGCAGGGAAGATAAGGTTCAGGAGGGAGGAGAAATGCGAACGCCTTCGTTGAGAGCTAGTTCAGAAACTGTGGAGAAACCCTTGTTGGCAAGTACAGAGGTCAGACGTGTCTTGTAGTTGATGACCAGGTTTGCACACATCTCAGGAGTATATTTGGACCACTCCTCTTTGCAGATCCTCTCCTAATCTTTAAGGTTTCGAGGCTGTCGCTTGAGCTTCAGTTCCCTCCACAGATCTATTGGATTAAGGTCCGGAGACTGGCTAGGCCACTCCATGACCTTAATGTGCTTCTTCTTGAGCCACACCTTTGTTGCCTTTGTTGTATTTTTAGGGTCATTGACGTGCTGGAAGACCCATCCACGACCCATTTTTACGGACCTGGCTGAGAGAAAGAGGTTGTCACCCAGTATTTCATGGTACATGGCCCCATCCATAGTTCCCTCGATGCAGTGAAGTCCACCTGTCCCCTTAGAAGAGAAACACCCCCAAAGCATAATGCTTCAACCTCCCTGCTTGACTGTGGGGATCAGTGGCGTAACTTTGATGTTCATATTGGTGGGGACACATTTTGGCGAAACGTCACACAATTTGGCGAAAAGCTGTCGCCCCAGACCCAGCATCCAACCGCTCACTAGTTTATAAACCAAACCAGTTTTATCATGTATCTATGTACAGTTCAGTCAAGAGTTGAGCGGCTATCAATCGTTTTGCACTAAAACACTTATTATATTCATACATCCGTGGCTGCTTATGTTTCACAGTAGGGCTGTCCCCGACTCGGAATTTCAGTTTACGAGTGAACCGGGGAGTTGGAGCGCCCAGACGAGGTGAACCTAGCCATGGGCAAACGTAGGCAATTGCCTTAGTTTCCGGACTGAAATGGGCCCCATAATCAATACAATTATTTTAAATATTTTTTTACTGTTCATTCATTAATCAGCGATCGCATCGGGTACTGAGGGACACACTTTCGGCTTTACGCCCGTGATCAGCTGCTGGTCCGACTGGGCTTTTCTCCTGAACAGTCCCAGTGACTGCATATCTGCGCAAAGTTGACATAGCTGCTACTTATTGTCATGCCCTCCTTGTAGAACGTTCTTATGTGTTTGTATGAGTCAAGGATCACACCGAGTTTAAACGACTGCATTTAATCAAAGCATTCAATAAAACTTCGCTACGATACAGTAACAAACAGTAAGTAAAAGTGAACTAGCCCACCGGGCATTCTGATTGGATGAGGCAACACAGTACGGTGGCTCCGGTGGCTCATAATGAACAAACTGCATATCATTTAACCAAATGCTAATGTAGCCGTTAGCACCATAGATAGTAAATGATAGGGTTAGGGTTAGCACACTTCCGAAATGACAGCAGAAGCTGTTTTACCGCTCTCAAATTAAGCAACCAATCACCGCTAACCAAAACACAACCCACGACAACCAACAGGAGGCAAAGCCAATCACAAAATAGATAAAGCGGGACTATAAAGAGGCAACGCATTAACCCTTTCTCGTTGTCATATCCTTCTCATATTGGTGTGGACAATTTCAGCACATTTGAATATTGGTATGGACATGTCCACACCGTCCATACGCAATTTTACGCCCATGGTGGGGATGATGTTCTTGGGGTCATAATCACAATTCCTCTTCCTCCAAGCATGGCGAGTCACTATGATACCAAATAACTTGATTTTGTTCTAATCTGACCACATCACCTTCTCCCAAGCATTCTCTGAATCGTTCAGATGTTCATTGGCAAACTTCAGACGGTTCTGTACATGTCCCTTCTTGAGCAGGGGGACCTTACGGGCACTACAGGATTTCAATCCATTACGGCATAGTGTGTTACCAATGGTTTTCTTGGTGACTGTGGTCCCAGCTGCCTTGGGATCATAAACAAGCTCCTCCTGTGTAGATCTGGGCTGATCCCTCGCCTTTCTCATGATCATTGATACCCCACAAGGTCAGATCTTGCACGGAGCCCCAGACCGAGGTTGATTGATGGTCATTTTGTGTTTCTTTGTGCAGGTCTACAATCTTGTCCCTGATGTCCTTAGACAGCTCTTTGGTCTTGCCCATGATGGAGATGTTGGAGTTTGATTTATTGACTCTGTGCACAGGTGTCTTCTAAACAGGTAACAAGTTGAGACAGGTGTGTTTTACACAGGAAACTAGTTTAGGAATACTTTTTAAAAGCACAAGGATTAATCTGTAGGAGCCAGAATTCTTTATGGTTGGTAGGGGATCAAATACAAAATGCAAAATAATTTCTATCTTTTTTTTTAATGTGATTTTCTGGATTTTCTTTGTGATATTCTGTCTATCGCTGTTAAAATAAACCTAGCTTTAAAATTATAGACCGCTCATTTCATTGTAAGTGGGCAAATTTACAAAATCGGTGAGGGATCAAATACTTATTTCCTCCTCTGTATTAATAAAACCTTCTCTGATCATAAAGCCTAATGTTACTCTACAATTCTCTGGTTCATCAGTTCAGAGCATGAATTACACTGCAGACTGGAGTCTCTCACAGCGACTCATATTAAAGCTCCGCCTTCCTCTTCCTCTCTGGGTAGAAATGTATCTGCTCATGTAATGAGGAAGTGGATCAACATGATATATAGGGAAGGGAATCGAGAACCGGTTCTTGTTCAGACCCGGTTCCGAGTCAACCAATTCCTTGGAATCGTTAACATGCCTGCTTAACGATGCCGCTTATCGGTTCCGCTCGTAGCAAATGCGTCATGACTTCAGACACGTGCTGCTTTGTTTTGGTTCAGAACGCAGCAAACATGACGTCGAGGCAGAAGCGCTCTAAAGTGTGGTTGTATTACACATGAAAAGGCAACAATACGGTAAAGTTTCCATTTCATCAAATGACTCGTGCACAAGCAAGCGCGCAGACTGCGATCCTGACGGTTGAACGTTTAATCGTCCGCTGCCTTACTCGGCACCAGAATTGCCCATCACTTGGATTTGAACATACAATGTAGGCTATATGAATTAATGTGTGTGTAAGCCTAGGTGTGGGCAAGTGAAAGAGGGAGATACATAAAAAGGCGAGAGCAGCATACAAACAGGAAAAAAGGATTTCTTATTCGCTTCCAAAGGCCCGCTGTTTACTCTCGTTCAACAGCTGTTAAATGCTGCCTTGAAGCACGGCAGTGGGGACGAACGCAAAACAACACACAGCGGGACTCGGCGGTCCGGTGGTAAGGAAACTTTAACACTACGCTTTATAAAGACAGTAAGACACACTTAAAATAACGCTCTCTGCCCGATACAAAAAGCTCTGCCTTGGATTACTTGAGCGATCGATGTGTATAAAACCATCCGCTACGTGTCTGATGCAGGGACATTATATTAGCCTAATAAACAGCGCGGTGAACATAACAGCGTACATTGTAAAGCTGAGATGGAGCGGTGACTCCTTGTCGTTGGCGTGGTGAAGAATAAGCAAAGTGATACATTCTCTTAAAGCCTTTATGGCGTATTTATTCTCTTCTTGAATAGCCTACATGACTGTCTACTGTGCAGTCGTGACAGTTTGACCTGAGGCGTTAACGTAGTGACATCATCACGTTGGCCTTTCAGAGTAAGGGCGCAATCATATAATAACACTTATCATACATTAAAGATCTCGTATCCTTCCTGAGAGGGCAAACATGATAATTGTTCTGCATAAAAAGAGTTGGTATTATCTTTTCAAAAGACTTATTTGTGTTTTTTCTGTCAGTTGAATTTTGTTTTAAGTGCCAATGAGCACTGTTAATATTCCAAAAGGCACAAGCTCTTCCTTGACTGTTTTAAGTATGTGTTTTTAGTTTGTAGGGCACATAAGGGCATTTGGGCTTAAAAACCAAAAAAAAAATTGTCTGGACCAATTAATGTGAAAATTGACAATTTCCTAATCCCAAAGTAGCTTGATAATCTTTCAATGCACACACCAGACACTTCTGATCAGATATTAAAGAGAGTTAATACAAACAAACTAATTTGTACATATTCTCTCACCCAATGAGAATCGATAAGAGAATCAATAAGGAATCGGATCGATAAGCAGAATCGGAACCGGAATCGGAATCGCTAAATTCTTATCAATTCCCATCCCTAATGATATAATGCAGAGGGTTTTGTCTTCTTTGGGATTTTGAGATGGTGGCCGGCCAAAACAAAACGTTACCAGCTGAATGAGTTAGTATCAGTTCACTTACTGTGTGTCTGAGGTTCCAGGTTCATTACTGAAGGTTGGAGGACGACCTTTGGACCGGTCACTCATCCTAGACAGAAACCTGGAGAATGGAGACATTCCTCCCCGTCGCCGGTCCTGAACCCTGCAAACACCAAGATGTTTTTTTTTTCATATTGAATCCATGAATCTTCTTTGACAAAGCAGTTCGGGAAACTCTAAAGAAGCAAACTGGATAATACTGTAAGAAGGTTTAAAGAGGACCTATTATACTTTTTCGATCTCTGACAACATGCAGTCACTAAATCTGAATAAAGAATAAATTGTGTTAACATTACATTATAAAAAACGTTACCAGCTGAATGAGTTCGTATCAGTTCACTTACTTTGTGTCTGAGGGTCCAGGTTCATTACTGAAGGTCAGAGGATCATCTATAGATCGGTCACTTATAGTCCGATAGCCGGAGTCTGTAGACTTTGCGCTCACCCTCGGATAGCCAGAGGATACAGACTCTGCTCCATCCTCCATATTAACACTCAGTCAGTCTGAGGGTGAAACAGTTAAAACTAGGGTTGGGTATCGGTTGGGTTTTTTCCGATACCAGTTACTACTCGGTACTTTTGAAACGGTTCCGGTGCTTAAACGGTACTTTAAAGCCTCAAATTGCCCACACTTTGTCAAAAAAATGCCCTTTTATATCCAGTGCCAAATTTAACACAATTAACTTTAACAATATAATTACGAGTAACTTACAAATAAACTATTTTAAAATTTAAATAAAATAAAATTCACACAATTTACATACTATCTAATACAACAATACTGTTTCAAACAATATAATAATGGAGATTAATGTGGAGACTACCAGGTAATCCAATCTCCATTTTAAAACATCTTGTTTTGATAAGAAAGAGTCCTTATGACATGAACAATACAACACCTTAAACATTTAAATAGATACAGATATAAAACACACATGAAATTAAATGCAGTATTGGATCTACAGTAAGGGAATAAGTACACCCAATGAGAAGCACAGACTGAAAACAGTCAAGGAAGAGCGTTAGCCTTTTGGAATATTAACAGTGCATTTAACTTGAAACAAAATTCAACTGACATACAAAATACAAAGAAGTCTTCTGTAAAGATAAGACCACAACTATTAAGGTTGTCAAATTAACCATTTTTGTGCAGAAAAATTGTCATGTTTGCCTTCTCAGGAAAGATACGAAATCTTTAATGTACTTGCTGTTCTAATGTGCAGCGGCAGCGCGCTGTTTAATATAACGGCCCGTCATCAGACACATGTAGCCTACCGGATGGTTTTATACATCGATCGCTCCATACAGTTATCCAAGTCAGAGCTTTCTGTTTGGGCAGAGATCGTTATATTAAGGGCCAGTTTCACAGACATGGATTAAGCCTAGTCCTGGACTAAATGGAATTTTGAATGGAGATTGTCCATTGAAGGTACAATTTAGTCCAGAACTAGGCTTAATCCATGTCTGCAAAACCGGCCCTAAGTGTGTCTTTTTGAAGTTTCTTGTTAAGCTTTTCCATATCACCGGGCCGCTGTGTGTTTTTTTGGGTTCGTCTCCACCGCCGTGCATAAAGGCAGCACTAGAACAGCTGACAGGAGGAAGCGTGCAGGCGGCCGCTGCCTCATCGTCAGCCTACACGTGCCTAATACATCCGTGACAATACTCATTCGCAAAAAGAAATGCATTGACGTTCAAAAATAGTCTGACATAAAGAGCGATCAGTCTGTGAAACTGCGAACGTGAGCGACTGTTGAGCACTGTGCGCTCTTCGAGGCGGTCGGGCTGGTTCTCTTCACTCACAGCCCGGTGAGAAATGCTCCTCGCGGACACAGAACAGCATCCGCGAGCGGACATGCTTCATCGATCATGACATAAAGAGCGATCAGTCTGACAAAATACACACGTGAATACAGCAGGGGGCGGCACCGAAATGAGGCACCGAAACTTTCCTTCTTATGCGGTCTGGTTACTACCGTTACTTTCCTTCTTATGCGGTCTGGTTACTACCGTTACTTTCCTTCTTATGCGGTCTGGTTACTACTGTTACTTTCCTTCTTATGCGGTCTGGTTACTACCGTTACTTTCCTTCTTATGCGGTCTGGTTACTACTGTTACTTTCCTTCTTATGCGGTCTGGTTACTACTGTTACTTTCCTTCTTATGCGGTCTGGTTACTACCGTTACTTTCCTTCTTATGCGGTCTGGTTACTACCGTTACTTTCCTTCTTATGCGGTCTGGTTACTACCGTTACTTTCCTTCTTATGCGGTCTGGTTACTACCGTTACTTTCCTTCTTATGCGGTCTGGTTACTACTGTTACTTTCCTTCTTATGCGGTCTGGTTACTACCGTTACTTTCCTTCTTATGCGGTCTGGTTACTACCGTTACTTTCCTTCTTATGCGGTCTGGTTACTACTGTTACTTTCCTTCTTATGCGGTCTGGTTACTACTGTTACTTTCCTTCTTATGCGGTCTGGTTACTACTGTTACTTTCCTTCTTATGCGGTCTGGTTACTACTGTTACTTTCCTTCTTATGCGGTCTGGTTACTACTGTTACTTTCCTTCTTATGCGGTCTGGTTACTACTGTTACTTTCCTTCTTATGCGGTCTGGTTACTACTGTTTACTTCGGCACCGGTGCCATACTGGTCCTGGGTTTCGGTGCCCAACCCTAGTTAAAACTGACTGTGAGCTCAGAACAGAAAGTAGACAAACAGTTTTGTACATGACTCACATGCTAGACTGAGAACAAGTAGTAACAAACTCTCTAGCACGCACACACACACACACACACACTCACTCGCATTCACAGTACACACACACTCGCATACACAGTACACACAAACAACAAACTCGCATACACTGTACACACACACACACACACTCACTCGCATACACAGTACACACACACAACACACTCGCATACACAGTACACACACACACACATACACACAACACACTCGCATACACAGTACACACACACACACACACACACACACAACACACTCGCATACACAGTACACACACACTCGCATACACATCTCCATCATCTTAGCTGTCCATCGTTTCCGAAGATGACGCTTGCTCCAAGGATGGGGTTGGGGAATGGTGTGGGGGGTGGGGGTAGGGGGGGGTCAACGACGTTGCCGCTGGTGCCACTTCTCGTGGGCGTATAGACCAATCCTTGAGCCGCACACTCGCCCGCAGATGGAGCACGGGAAGCCAGATGCCAGGGGGACACCAGCCGCCCGCTGGTGTCGCTGGGAGCGCCGCTCGGATCTTCTGTCTTGGTTTTTTTGGTGGATTTGGGAAACTGCCGTGACACAGGTTCCCTGCCAGGCAGATCTGTTGGTGGCCAGGTTTTCAAGCTGAGTGAGGGGGATGTTCGCCCGCTTTAGGAGGTCCCTGGTGTAGTCAGTGAAGCGCCGCTTCTGCCCTCCAGCGGAGCGCTTTGCGCCCAGTAGTTGGCTGTAGAGGACTTGGCAGGGCAGGCGGTGTTCAGGCATTCGTATGGTGTGCCCTATCCAGCGCAGGTGTCTTTGGGCCACAGCTGCTTCCATACAGACAGAGCCAGTGTTGCGGAGGATTTCTGTATAGGGCGTCCGATCTTCCCAGGACAGACCCTGGACCTTCTGTGGGCAGCGGATGTGGAAGGCCTCTAGGTTGGTGATGTGCTGGCGGTATGGGGTCCATGACTCTGCCCCATAGAGCAGAGTGGAGAGACAGACAGCGTTATACACAGTAACCTTGGTGCTGACCTTCAGGTTGCGGTTTTCAAAAACCCTGCTGTGCAGGCGTCCAAATGAAGATGAGGCTTTATTGATCCGGTGTGTATTTCTGTGTCAAGGGAGCAGCATGAGGACAGAGTGGACCCAAGGGAGGTGAAGTGATCCACTGTTTTAAGTGGAACACTGTGTATGTGAAAACTGGGGGGTGTGGGGTCGGGAGTGGTGAGATGGGACATGACCTCGGTTTTTTGAGTGTTAACCTGTAGGCCAAAGGATTGATACAGACTGGATGTTGTGTTGAGGGCATGTTGCATAGAGTCCGGGCTGTGAGCTATGACGGCACAGTCATCAGCATATTGAAGCTCACAGATTTGGCGGGTTTTTGTCTTGGTGTGGGCCTGGAGCCGACGGATGTTGAAGAGGCTTCCGTCAAGACGGTATTAGATGTGGACACCGTCTTCTTGTCCCATGACCCGGTGGAAGAGGCAGGTGACAGCAGAGAGGAGGATGTTAAAGAGCACCGGAGCCAAGACACAGCCTTGCTTCACCCCAACGTTCACCTTGAAAAACTCTGACGGGAGTTCTCCTGTGAGCACTCTGGCTTGCATCCCGTCGTGCAACTGCTGTAGGATGCTGAGAAACTTGGGTGGAACCCCAAGTTTGGTGTGGTGCTGCCAGGGCAACTCACAGTTGACGGTGTCGAAGGCTTTGCTGAGGTCGATGAAGGCTATGTAGATGTCTTTGTGGTGTTCTCGGCTCTTCTCCAGCAGCTGCCTCAAGACAAATACCATGTCTGTTGTTGACCTGGTCTTCCGGAAACCACACTGTGTTTCTGGGAGCACAGCTTCTGATATGTGCTCAACCAGTCTACTGAGCATGACCTTGGCCAGGACCTTCCCTGCGATGGAGAGGAGAGATATTCTGTGGCTGTTGCTGCATACTGCTCTGTCTCCTTTCTTTTTATAAATGACCACGATGTTTGCGTCCTTCCAGTCCTGTGGGATTGTCCCATGTTCCCAGATGTTGTGGATCAGGAGGTGCAGGCGACGTGTGAGGGTGTATCCTCCGTGTTTGAACACCTCTGCAGGGATTCCATCGGGTCCAGCGCGTTTGTTGTTTTTCAGCCCTGCAATGGCTTGCTGGATTTCTGAGTAGAGTGGTGGGGTGTCCAGGTGTGTGGTTGTTGGCAGGTCTGGGAGATTATCCAGGATATGTAGGTCGACTGGGTTGGTGTGGTTGAGGAGATTCTCAAAGTGATTTGTCCAACGGGCAAGAATCTGGTGCCGGTCCTTGAAGAGTGTGGACCCGTCAGCTGATCGGACCGGGGAAATCGCCCGCTTCCTGGGGCCGTACAAGGCTTTGATGGCATCATAAAAGCCTTGGGTGTTGTTGCAATCTGCCAGGTTCTGGATCTCTTGCGCCTTTCGCACCCACGAGGTGTCCTCCATAGTCCGGAGGGCTCGCTGGGCTGCTGGTCTTACTGCAGTGAAGGTGGATTTGAGGGTGGGAGATCCAGGGCAGGACAGGAGAGCTTTGTGGGCCTCATCCTTGTTTTTTAGGAGTGACTGTATCTCAGCTGAGTTACAGTCAAACCAGTCCTGGTGACGTTTCTAAGGCTGAGCTATGGATAGCCTGGCGCAGAGCTGGCCAGTCGGCTGATTCCTCCGGGATGTTGTCGAGGTTTTCAGCAAGGAGCCGTCGCAGGTTGTCTGTGGTGGTGGGGCTGTTGAGAGCTGTGCGGTCGAGTCTCTTGTTTGGAGCAGTCCTCGGGCCACGGGGTTGAATACCCATGAGGAGTTTGGATCTGACCATGAGGTGGTCAGTCCAGCACTCAGCTCCACGCATGACACGGGTGATGAGGACATATTTTCTGTCCTTTTGACGGACAATCACGTAGTCAAGGAGATGCCAATGTTTTGAGCGGGGGTGTTGCCAGGTGGTCTTAAGCTTGTTCTTCATCTGGAAGATGGTGTTGGTAATGACCAGCTGGTGCTCTGCACAGAGGGAGAGGAGCCTGAGCCCGTTGGGGTTCATTTTCCCCACTCCGTGCTGGCCAAGAACTGTATTCCATACCAGGTGCTCTGTGCCCACTCTAGCATTGAAATCTGCCATGAGTATGAGCCTGTCTGTAGCCGGGGTTTTCCGTAGGATGGCATCAAGAGCTCGGTAGAAATCCTCTTTGGTGTTGTGATCGGCATCAAGAGTTGGTGCATATGCTCTGATGAGGGTGGCGAATCGTTCCTTTGCCAGGGGAATGCGCCACGTCATCAGCCTTTCATTCATACTTCATAGGCCGGTCATACTAGTCTTTATTTCCAATCGCGCACTCATCAGAAATCACAATCGTCAGCTGTTCTTTGTTTAGCAAGTTGCGACCGTGATCACCAACATTTGACAAGCTAATGTAACACGCTAGAAATATATCTGCTGGTTAGCTCACATGACTTCAGCTAAAGATAAAGGCAGCCTATGATATATTTAATCTCCGTTCATTTTCCTTCAACAGGAATTTTGTGTTTAAATGAATGTTCCTTAACAGCTTCCAAGCTAAACATCTGCGAACACAGCTGTCCTATTATAACCGAAAACAGTATAGGCGCAGTGGTAGTGAAAAACACACGTGTATATAATAGTACTTACATTTGCCCAGAGCGTCGATATTTACCATATTGACCCGACCGCCATTTCACGAGTTCAATTCCTCTTCTGATGCGAAAGCGAGATCGTGACCGTTCAGAGCGAGAAATGTCTTTCAGCGCTAAACGTTATCTCAGCCACTAGCTCTGTTCGATGATTAGACCGCAAGAAAATCTGTTGGAGCAGGATTCCATGAACACACCTCAGACCCCGACTGACTACTGAAGTGAAATGCAAAATTGAGCGGAAGTAGGTAGGCGGGCGGAGTCAGGCTAAAAAACTGCAGTAACATGGCTCCGATAATCAGTGGTAGTTACAACTAAAACAGTTTAAAATATTAATGCTATTACAATGAATATAGCCATTTAAAATAAAACTTAAATGCATAAGGCCCTGTGCTGCTAACCCTTGCATTTGCTTTTCATTATCATCCTACAGTATCTTACATAATACCGAGCCACGATTCACTTTGTACACAGATTTAATTGCTGACAGACAGTACAAACCTCTGGGGTAATTTTTGCAGTGTTGATGTCTGCTGTGAGTTGAAAACCTTTCTCTAATTTCAGGCTCTTGTCTGGGCGAGGCTTATCGATTGTTTTGTACCCTCTGTTGTCCTCCTTATGGTCCACTGCCTGGAAGAAGAAAAGCATTATAAGCCTCAAGCTGCTTCACAGTTACACTGGTGAACTGTGTCATCTGAAGTACATTCATGAAGCAATATGCTTTAGCACGGTTTACTATCCTGACTGGGAAGAAAATACAAGAACAGTGCTTTTAAGGTGGAGAACTAAATCATCAATTTGAGAACATTTTGCACAAAAAAAGGTCAAACATTTGGTCATATATACAGCCTGTCAGAAGAGCAGCAGCAACTACACATTGTAGGTCATTTATATTCATAACACTAAAATATAATATTATATTAAGGAACAGAGTGTTTATACCGAATAGTCTCTGTAGTGCCTTGGCAGCGCGTATCCTGGAGCACGGCTTGACAGCCAGCTAACATAGATAAAGTCCAGTATTGAAATGAAGAACCAAGGCTTGCTTTTCTTTTATCTTCAGTGTATCTCCACTGGTTTCTCTATCATTGGAAAACTGTAACATACATAAAAACATAAATCAATATGCAGACATTAGCCACATTAAACAAGCATACAAAAAGAAGCTAACTTTACATGTTATGAATATATGAATAAGCTAGAAGTAACCACACAAACACTACTCACAGACAAATAGTCTCCAAGGCACGGCGATTTAACAGAAATACTGGGCAGCATTCCTCTCCTCTTCCTTCTGACGTGTCTGCATAAACTGAGATCAGAGAAAGTCCGAGCCAAGACCGGAGATTTCGCGTGAAGATCCTCTATTCAAGAGGGCTCACTCTGCTGATCTTTCCAAACACAAAACAAAAAGCAAATATGAACACTTTTTCCTAACTTACAAAACTGCCATATAAAAATAATACTGGCTTATACTGAAGGCAGCACAGTTTCAGTCAGGTTTGCCAGAAAATACTGTGCTGTTTTAGAAGGCTCTCAATGAATCCAGGCAACTACATGACATCTCCTGAGAGAATAAAACTCTTTCTTTCTTTTTCAAGAGAGGCCTGAATTCAGATTTAATGTTTTCACATTTGTTGCAGCAAGATATTCAATAACCTGTTGTACAGCAGGATCATGTGGGATCAGGTAAACATGTAGTTGGAGGCACTGTGTGTTGGGTTTATAGTATATCAACACGTCGCAGCGGATTTCCAAGAAAAACCCGATCAGCTGCAGGACTGGGATCAGGACTGCTCTCAGAGAAAACACTGGTTCAGGTAACTTGACATGAGTCGCTGTGACCTCAGACACTTGTTCCACCACATCTCCACAGTCATCGATGTGTAAGACTGCAAACTCTTTTATTATTGCAGGGTTGTCATCTGCACAAAATACAAGCACAAACAACTAGTGAAGAGAAAGGGATTGGATAATTGTTTGTATATACTGTATGATAGAGATTTTAAAAGTTAGTACATTTATTTATTTCCTCCTGTGCATTTACCTATGCAGATCCAGTCTCTCTCCCTCCCTCCCTGTGTCTCTCTCTCTCTCCCTCCCTTCCTCCCTCTGTCTCTCTCTCTCTCCCTCCCTTCCTCCCTCTGTCTCTCTCTCTCTGTCTCTCTCTCTCTCCCTCCCTTCCTCCCTCTGTCTCTCTCTCTCTGTCTCTCTCTCTCTCCCTCCCTTCCTCCCTCTGTCTCTCTCTCTGTCTCTCTCTCTCTGTCTCTCTCTCTCTGTCTCTCTCTCTACCTCCTTCCCTCCCTTCCTCCCTCTGTCTCTCTCTCGCTCCCTCCCTTCCTCCCTCTGTCTCTCTCCATAGTAACTGTTACGCGCTCTCACCTTTCTGCTCCTCCCTCCTCTTGCCTCCTCCTCTCTCTCTCTCTCTCCCCTCTCTCTCTCCCTCTCTCTCTCTCTCTCCCTCTCTCTCTCTCTCTCTCCCCTCTCTCTCCCTCTCTCTCTCCCTCTCTCTCTCCCTCTCTCTCCCTCTCTCTCTCTCTCCTCTCTCTCTCCCCTCTCTCTCTCTCTCTCCCTCTCTCTCTCTCTCTCTCCCCTCTCTCTCTCCCTCTCTCTCTCTCTCTCCCTCTCTCTCTCCCTCTCTCTCTCCCTCTCTCCCTCTCTCTCTCCCCTCTCTCTCTCTCTCTCTCTCTCTCTCTCTCTCTCTCTCTCTCTCTCTCTCTCTCTCAGGTGTTCTGGGGCCTGAGCTGAAAGGCCTGGGCGTCTGGCTCTCTCTCTGACTCCACGCTGCTGCTCTCGCCGGCTGACCTTCACCACGCTGCTGCTGCTTTCATTATTATGATTTAGTTTATGGAGGGCTGTTAGTTGTGTTCTGTTTGTTTTATCGTAGTTTTAGAGGGGCCGGGGTATAGTAGTCTCAGAGGGGCCGGGGTATAGTAGTCTCAGAGGGGCCGGGGTATAGCAGTCTCAGAGGGGCCGGGGTATAGTAGTCTCAGAGGGACCGGGGTATAGTAGTTTTAGAGGGGCCGGGGTATAGTAGTCTCAGAGGGGCCAGGGTATAGTAGTTTTAGAGGGGCCGGGGTATAGTAGTCTCAGAGGGGCCGGGGTATAGTAGTTTTAGAGGGGCCGGGGTATAGTAGTCTCAGAGGGGCCGGGGTATAGTAGTCTCAGAGGGGCCGGGGTATAGTAGTCTCAGAGGGGCCGGGGTATAGTAGTCTCAGAGGGGCCGGGGTATAGTAGTCTCAGAGGGGCCGGGGTATAGTAGTCTTAGAGGGGCCGGGGTATAGTAGTCTCAGAGGGGCCGGGGTATAGTAGTCTCAGAGGGGCCGGGGTATAGTAGTCTCAGAGGGGCCGGGGTATAGTAGTCTCAGAGGGGCCGGGGTATAGTAGTCTCAGAGGGGCCGGGGTATAGTAGTCTCAGAGGGGCCGGGGTATAGTAGTCTTAGAGGGGCCGGGTATAGTAGTCTCAGAGGGGCCGGGGTATAGTAGTCTCAGAGGGGCCGGGGTATAGTAGTCTCAGAGGGGCCGGGTATAGTTTAGCTGGAAGACCTGAGCTATAACGCAGTCCAACTGTGTTGCCCCAGACTTCCTCCCGTTATCCTTTTCTTTTAACAGCCTCCGGTTGAGTTGAGTTGTGGAATTGATTTAATAAATTACTTTTTGGTTGACACTTTGATTCTTGGTTTTGTCTGGTTTATTTTAATGTTTACTGGCCGGTGAACGAGCCTGGGATGGCCGGCCGTAACAGTAACCATATTATCTCTCTCTCCCTCCCTCTCTTCTCTCTCATCCCCTCTTCAGAGAGACAGACTATAGGCCTCCTGTGTAAGCGTCTGATAGTCTCTCTCTCTCTCTCTCTCTCAGCCTCATCCCCTCTTCAGAGAGACAGACTATAGGCCTCCTGTGTAAGCGTCTGATAGACAGCGGCAGGATTCACTTCCTGGAGCAGAGAGGCTTTGAGGTGAAACTGAAACGATACGCAGAACCTCATGTAACACTAGAGAACGTGCTGCTGACCGCTGTACCTAGAACACACACATGAGAGACAGACAGACAGACAGACAGACAGAGAGAGCCAGACAGACAGACAGACAGACAGACACATGAGAGAGACAGACACACACCTGAGAGAGAGAGAGAGACAGAGAGAGAGAGACAGACAGACAGACAGACGGAGAGAGACAGACACACACACACACTCACGATATACAGACAGACAGACACAGAGACACACACCAGAGAGAGAGAACAGACATACTGACAGAGAGAGAGAGACACAGACAGACATAGAGACAGACAGACAGACAGACAGAGAGAGACACACACTCTAACAGACAGACAGACAGAGAGAGAGAGACACACACACTCTAACAGACAGAGCAACAGACAGACAGACAGAGAGAGACACACACACACATAAAGGCCATACTCGGCTGGTAGAAAGAAGCAGTTTTTATTTGCTTTATAATGGATGGATGAATTTGTGTTGAAGCATTTTGTAAAGTTTTTAATAAAAGTGTTTTCACATTCTGTGTGTGTGTGTGTGTGTGCGTGCGTGTGTACGTGTGTGTGTGTGTGTGTGCGTGCGTGTGTGTGTGTGTACATCAGAAATATTCACATTTCATCAGATTAGACACTGAACAGAAATACATTGTTTCAAAATAAAAGTCTTTTGACTTAAACAACAACAGTGAAACAGTAACTTTTCAGGAAGCTTTCTAACTTCAAACAGCGTTCCAGGGATCACATTTTCCTGTGAGGAAAGTTTCTTTATTCAGTTATGAGAATAAACCTTAGAAAATGTTTCACTTCTCTGACACACACAGAGTTACACACTGCAGCTTTAACACACACACACACACACACACACACACACACACACACACACACACACACACACACACACACACACACACACACACACACAGAGTTACACACTGCAGCTTTGAACTCCTCCCGAGGTAAAAAGCTCTGATATCCACAAGTCCTCCTGAATAATGTTCCAGACAGAAAGGTCTTTGGGCCTCCATAGAGTCTCTGTCTGTCTGTCTGTCTGTCTGTCTGTCTGTCTGTCTGTCTGTCTGTCTGTCTGTGTGTCTGTCTGTCTGTCTGTCTGTCTGTCTGTCCTCTTCACAGCAGACCCGGGTTAGAATCCAGCCCGGGTCGTTCTCTGCATGTCATTCCCCTCTCTGACACATTTCATCTCTGTCTCTACACACTGTCTGATAAAACATGAAAAATTCCCCCCAAAAATATCCTTAAAAAAAAGACCATTTCTTTGAAGTCCTCCCGAGGTACTGAGGTCCTTCTAAGCATTGTTCCAGGAAGATCTAGAGAGCGGACTGTTTGAAGCGTTTAGAGTCTGAACACACACACACACACTCCCCTCTATCCCGCGACAATCACATCTGTGGAACATTTCAGTTTGAGTCGTTGTTCGGCTCTGGAACAAGAAACATGGCGTCAGCTTCAAGTTCTAACTCTCATTTCATACAAACACATTTCATTTATTTTAACTCCAAAATAGTTTGAGTTCAAATCCAGACAGAATGTTACTGTTAATGTGAATACAGAATGTTACTGTGAATATGACGGTAATGTGTTTGTTATTGTGCGTGTTACATGGGTATTATTTCATTATTTCAAAATAAAAGGCTGACTTTGTTAAAGGTGCAGTACGCGGTTTATTTATTTATGTTAATATAAGTGTTAAATCGCTCTAATGTTCATCCTCTTCATCACAGTAATCTAATGTTCATCCTCTTCATCACAGTAATCTTTCTAATAATGTATAATGTGCACATACTCTGCTTAAAGGTGAAGTGAGCGCTTTATTTATGTTAATATAAGTGTTAAATCGCTCTTTATTCATACAGTGATCACTTACATAATGTGCGCGTTTCATAAAGCCGATCTCTCAGTCAGCTGCTCTGCATGTAATCGGTGAATAAACTTATTGGGGTATCCCGAAATTTTTATCCAATCAGAAGAGAGAACGCTACAAACCGACACTCGTCTCACTCATATATAGTATATACACTCCATGGTCTCACTGCCGGTGCACGCCAGAGCGACAGATGGGTGAATGTTTATGCGCCTACAATGGCGGAGCAGGTAAACATCCTCCCCAATGTCTGTTTTGATGGTTTTTATCATGTTTTATCACACTTATGGATCTGAGATGATGCTAGATAACTTGCTGCTTGAAGACCGCAGTGCATTAATGTGGTGACGTAGGGACGAGGGAGGGGACTGCTAACTGCAGTAACTGACAGGAAGTTAGCTAAAAGAACCATTCCGCTTACTGCACCTTTAAACAGCTGATGGTAGGGTTTGATTTAGGCACATACCTCTCTCGATACATCACACCTCTTTGGATAACTCCAGAGTTAAAGGGTTAAAGGGCCCATCAGTCCCAGTGCAGACACACTCACTGTTTAAAGGGTCAGTGTGTAGTTTCAGAGGAGGGGGTTTGTTTACATTCACAGAGCCTGCAGTTAGTTTACTAAACATATTTTCTCTACATGTAATTCTTAGTATTGAATAATTCTATCATCATAAATCAAATTATTTTGAGGAACCTGGAACCAAACGTAAGACTAGAATATGTTTGTAAACCAAACTGTGGGCCCTGCTGCTGTAAACAACAACAGTGAAACAGTAACTTTTCAGGAAGCTTTCTAACTTCAAACAGTGTTCCAGGGATCACATTTTCCTGTGAGGAAAGTTTCTTTATTCAGTTATGAGAATAAACCTTAGAAAATGTTTCACTTCTCTGACACACACAGTTACACAGTGCAGGTTTAAGTATTCACACAGAGAGAGAGACAGAGAGACAGACAGAAAGACAGACAGACAGGTATACTAACAGACACAGACAGACAGACAGGTATACTAACAGACAGACAGACAGACAGGTATACAGACAGACAGACAGACAGGTATACAGACAGAGGGACAGACAGACAGGTATACAGACAGACAGACAGACAGACAGGTATACTAACAGACAGACAGACAGACAGACAGACAGACAGACAGACAGGTATACTAACAGACTCGGTGCATGTTGAGAACAGCGTACGCTCTCTTGCGTGATTCTCTGATGTAGTGGATCATGAACTCTCTCCCAAACATCTCCCTGTCGTCCTCCTCCTCCTGCTCTGTCTCACCCCCCTCTGTGCCTGTCTCTCTCTCTGTGCCTGTCTGTCTCTCTGGGGGCAGGCACACCTCATCATGGGTCAGGGGGTTGTCCCGGAAGTTCACAAACCTGAGATAAGACATAAACAGGGTTAGGTGTGTGTGTGTGTGTGTGTGTGTGTGTGTGTGTGTGTGTGTGTGTGTGTGTGTGTGTGTGTGTGTGTGTGTGTGTGTGTGTGTGTGTGTGTGTGTGTGTGTGTGTGTTTTTTAACCTTTACAGGTAATACAGGTAAATCCCATTGAGACCGGAGACTCTTTATCAAGGGAGACCTGTTTTCCTTTCCCACGTTACCATTCACACACACATTCATACACCGATAGCAGGCTAACTATCGACATTCACACGAGGCAAGGTGGGTGAAGTGTCTTGCCCAAGGACACAACAACTATGACACAGGTGGCAGGGCGGGGATCGAACCGTCGGACATGAGGCGATATCTCACTGATTATAGGAACATGTGCGTCTCTTTAAAATACACAAATCTAGATCTTGATTAAAGTCTCTACGAGGAACTTTTAAATATTTCTGAAACAGTCTCATGTTTCCTCTGATGATCATAAATGACATGTAACAGCAAACCAGACCATCAGTGTAAAGAATGCTATTTTATATATATATAGTTTTTCTTAATGCCTTTGTCATGGGTATACGCTCACCCAGGAACAACAGCTGGCGTGGTAAAAACACTACCGCTTTCAGTTTGTGTTAATTCTAGCGCCCCCTTTGGACTAAAAGCAGTAGTGTTGCATATATGCGGGTTACCTCAGTAAGTTACTATAGGGGAGAGTGGGGTGAGATGTTACCTCAGTAAGTTACTATAGGGGAGAGTGGGGTGAGATGTTACCTCAGTAAGTTACTATAGGGGAGAGTGGGGTGAGATGTTACCTCAGTAAGTTACTATAGGGGAGAGTGGGGTGAGATGTTACCTCAGTAAGTTACTATAGGGGAGAGTGGGGTGAGATGTTACCTCAGTAATTTACTATAGGGGAGAGTGGGGTGAGATGTTACCTCAGTAAGTTACTATAGGGGAGAGTGGGGTGAGATGTTACCTCAGTAAGTTACTATAGGGGAGAGTGGGGTGGGATGTTACCTCAGTAAGTTACTATAGGGGAGAGTGGGGTGAGATGTTACCTCAGTAAGTTACTATAGGGGAGAGTGGGGTGGGATGTTACCTCAGTAAGTTACTATAGGGGAGAGTGGGGTGGGATGTTACCTCAGTAAGTTACTATAGGGGAGAGTGGGGTGAGATGTTACCTCAGTAAGTTACTATAGGGGAGAGTGGGGTGAGATGTTACCTCAGTAAGTTACTATAGGGGAGAGTGGGGTGAGATGTTACCTCAGTAAGTTACTATAGGGGAGAGTGGGGTGAGATGTTACCTCAGTAAGTTACTATAGGGTAGAGTGGGGTGAGATGTTACCTCAGTAATTTACTATAGGGGAGAGTGGGGTGAGATGTTACCTCAGTAAGTTACTATAGGGGAGAGTGGGGTGAGATGTTACCTCAGTAAGTTACTATAGGGGAGAGTGGGGTGAGATGTTACCTCAGTAAGTTACTATAGGGGAGAGTGGGGTGGGATGTTACCTCAGTAAGTTACTATAGGGGAGAGTGGGGTGGGATGTTACCTCAGTAAGTTACTATAGGGGAGAGTGGGGTGAGATGTTACCTCAGTAAGTTACTATAGGGGAGAGTGGGGTGAGATGTTACCTCAGTAAGTTACTATAGGGGAGAGTGGGGTGAGATGTTACCTCAGTAAGTTACTATAGGGGAGAGTGGGGTGAGATGTTACCTCAGTAAGTTACTATAGGGGAGAGTGGGGTGAGATGTTACCTCAGTAAGTTACTATAGGGGAGAGTGGGGTGAGATGTTACCTCAGTAAGTTACTATAGGGGAGAGTGGGGTGAGATGTTACCTCAGTAAGTTACTATAGGGGAGAGTGGGGTGAGATGTTACCTCAGTAAGTTACTATAGGGGAGAGTGGGGTGAGATGTTACCTCAGTAAGTTACTATAGGGGAGAGTGGGGTGAGATGTTACCTCAGTAAGTTACTATAGGGGAGAGTGGGGTGAGATGTTACCTCAGTAAGTTACTATAGGGGAGAGTGGGGTGAGATGTTACCTCAGTAAGTTACTATAGG
>CASHTC010001226.1:115000-117500 GCA_949357725.1 Hyperoplus immaculatus
TTAGGTATTCACACACACACACACACACACACACACACACACACACACACACACACACACACACACACACACACACACACACACACACACACCTTTAATAAGCAGACTGGTTGAGTGTTTGTGCATTTCATCTTTATTTCATCATAAAGCTCAAACAGAACTCAGTTTATACACAATCACATTTTAGAATCTGAAACAAAACACAAAAGGAAAAAAAAAACTGTAACAACCGCATTACCCAGAGGCCTTTGGGGCAACGTGGTCAAGACACACTGGCTGCGTTCCAATCTCCATACTTCCCTACTATTTAGTATGCCAGAAAAATATTTAGGATGTCCCAATACATGCAGGTCAATTGTAGTATGCTGAAAATACATAAATGCCCCACTAACTCCAATAGCATTTTGGAGTATTCGTCTTTATTCTTGACATTTCTCGACATAATGAAAAGAAAATCTTCCTTATCTGATTTTTTTTTCTCTCCTGTCTGTGGCCCTAAAACTCTTCTGTACTTTAGTATGTAGTGTAGTAAAAAGACTAAAACTCTTCTGTACTTTAGTATGTAGTGTAGTAAAAAGACTAAAACTCTTCTGTACTTTAGTATGTAGTGTAGTAAAAAAACTAAAACTCTTCTGTACTTTAGTATGTAGTGTAGTAAAAAGACTAAAACTCTTCTGTACTTTAGTATGTAGTGTAGTAAAAAGACTAAAACTCTTCTGTACTTAAGTCTATTTACTACACTACATACTAAAGTACAGAAGAGTTTTAGTCTTTTTACTACACTACATACTAAAGTACAGAAGAGTTTTAGGGCCACAGACAGGAGAGAGAAAAAAACAGATAAGGAAGATTTTCTTTTCATTATGTCGAGAAATGTCAAGAATAAAGACGAATACTCCAGAATGCTATTTGAGTTAGTCGGGCATCTGGGTATTTTCAGCATACTACAATTGACCTGCATGTATTGGGACATCCTAAATCTTAAAGCCCTACACACATGTGACTAAGGCCGTGTCCGAACTGCCATACTAACGTTCTACTCATACTCATTTTGACTTCAATTTGAGTATGTGACGGTTGGGTATGCGAGTTTGGGTATGCGAGAAATTCCCGGATGAGCACTAACTTCCGGGAAGATTTTGGGTATGGATCGATTGTATACTTTTCCTACTCAACCGCCCCACAATGCACTGGGTCAATTCTACCCGCCCAGGAAAATGAAATATTTTCGAGCAAGTTGCTAGGCAACAACATTGTTTGGGGTTCCGTGATCTGACAGACGTACGTGCAGTCATTCATAAACTCTTACAATAGATAAGAGATGAAGATAAATACCTAACAACATTAGAGTCACTAAGTGAAATGAGTGAAGTGAGTCTGATAGTGGAGAGAGATCAGAACAGATCGCTGTTCCACACACCGCGGCTCGTCCAGCTCAACTCACAGACAGCTGAGTGCTGATGAGCCGGACAGAGAGCGTCGGAGGGATCCTCCGCCTCAAAATATAATTATTATAAAACAAGAGGTCTAAAACACAGATGATGAACACAGGACTGTAAAAATCTAGTTCAATATCTAACCTGTAGAGGGCGGTTATAAGCTTAACAGTGTCTAAACTGCCTGAATATTATAAGAAGAAGAAGAAATTCTTCATTGCTTGAGTATACTTCAACTGAGAACGTTTCGACGCAGCTCGCATACACAATCGATCTTTGAGTAGAGAGTATGCAGTATATAGATGGTGAGTATGTAGGATGTAGGACGCTAGTATGGCAGTTCGGACACGGCCCCAGTGGTGTAGCGGTTAGCCGTAGCTAGCATTCAAAGATGGCGGACAGTGTCTTGCCTACACTTCCCAGCAACCTCTGGGGCTCGGCTGTCGGAGCAGGAGCTGAACCCGCTGGTCTCAGTTTGGTGTTAGTCCATTAAAACATCTAAACAAACTCGTTATGATCTGTGCAACTAACGCCCTCTAAACCCCACTCTGTCTGTCTGTCTGTCTGTCTGTCTGTCTGTCTGTCTGTCTGTCTGTGTCTCGCGGCACTGCACTGAAGGCAACAGGAAATGAGAGAAAAGGGAAAAGGCCTCAAACAGGAAGTACAGCGGCGAGAAAGGGGAGGAGTCATAACGGTGAGTCACTGGCCCCGGGGCTGATGGGAAACGGAGTCAATTGAGCCTCGTTCACACAGTGTTCGGTACAGCTCGGCACACATTGATATTAGGCCTAGTTCCCACTGACGGTGCTGAGCTATAAAAGCATTTTTATACGTGTAATCGCGGGATCTATTGACTTTTTTCTTAAAGGAATACTTCACCCTTACGGAACCGGCGTTCTAAAATCACTATTATAATATAATGAATGAGGTTTTTCTTCCCTCAGTCTTCCCTCAGTCTTCCCTTGGCCCAGCTGTCCTGTTAATCCTAACCCTTACTGTGATGTCACAAGAAGGAAACTGTAGGGTTAAGACAGTGAGACCATAAAACACTCTTTCTGCCTTTT
>CASHTC010001226.1:127500-132500 GCA_949357725.1 Hyperoplus immaculatus
ATACACTGTTTATACACAGCCTAGACTCTGTGAATACACTGTTTATACACAGCCTAGGCTCTGTGAATACACTGTTTATACACAGCCTAGGCTCTGTGAATACACTGTTTATACACAGCCTCCTCCACCGGGACCTCTGAGAGAAGATAGATATATATATACTGTTTATACACAGCCTAGACTCTGTAACCCACAGTAATGAGAATCAATTTGGAATTGAATCTAACCCTAACCCATTTAATTCATTCTATGGTTATTGATATGGCTGAGAGGTTATACCCACATTCATTCTCATTGGCTGAGAGGTTATACCCACATTCATTCTCATTGGCTGAGAGGTTATACCCACATTCATTCTCATTGGCTGAGAGGTTATACCCACATTCCTCTAAAAGGGCTTTAGACAATCGTAAGAAAAACATGTAATGGCGCTTTTCCACCGCACATGTAGCTCGACTCGACTCAACTCGACTCGACTCAACTTGGTTTGGTAGCAGCACGGGTCGTTTTCCACCGCAAATAGATATACCTGCTGAACGTGGGCGGGGTCGTCGTAAGGGGCTGAAAGCCTACTCCGGAGCAAAGTAGCAAAGCAGAAATTACGAGCAGTTGTTGCACTATTAACTGAACCAACCGCCAAAAACACGGATGAAAAATGTTTAAGAAATACCCCCCTTGTATCTGTTTGCTAAAAGAAGTAGAAGAATATTGCTACGGGCCATTAAAAGGGATTGTTGTCCCGATGTGTGACTCTGCCACAGTCAGCTGTAGGGATGCGTCACGTACATCCCTATGCACGTAAACACGGGCATGATAAAGATGACTGTTTAGTGCTTGTTTCAGGATACGTGTTTTCAAATGCAAGCCGTGTCTCAGCCTGAATATTTTATTGAGGTAATCAGTTCAGTCCGAGGCTTGTAATGTAATCGCTCGCTATCATGTCTGTCCCAGCTGGCTACTATTTAGCCTCGCTGCTAGCTGCCCTACATGTCTCCTCTCGTATGTAAGTAACTTCCCCAACAACCAACACTGGGTGAGCTTAGCGAATATATGGAAAATAAATTCGGATCTGTGATGCAAATCAAATGAAAGAGAGCCAGAGAAGGCTGCACGCGGCGGAAATACACTCAAAAGTCCCGGAGAGTTGGGGAGAATAAACAACAGAATGAAGCCGGTAGTCTCTGGCCACTGATTGGCCAGACAATAGTCTCTGGCCAATCAGTGGCCGGCCGTCTGCCGACGTCACCTTTTAGCATCGGCTCAGCTCGCTTGGACCCTAGAGCGAGGCGATACCAAAAAAGCAGCCGCTACGTGGTACCAGGTACCATGAAATTGCGGTCGAGTCGAGTCGAGTCGAGTCCAGCTGATACCATGCGGTGGAAAAGCGCCATTAAACATAGCCACATTAAAATAATATACACACACCTGTACCATCCCCCCTCCCAAACACACACACACCTGTACCATCCCCCCTCCCAAACACACACACACACACACACACACCTGTACCATCCCCCCTCCCAAACACACACACACACACACACACACACCTGAGCTGGACTCTGTCTGGATGTCGACCAGAGGCTTGCCCACCAGAGCAGTACAGACAGACAGACAGACAGACAGACAGACAGACAGACCTGAGCTGGACTCTGTCTGGATGTCGACCAGAGGCTTGCCCACCAGAGCAGTGGCGTCCACGTCGTAGTAGAGCTTGGCGATGACGCCGTCGTATCGGCTTGTTATGGTGACGGACGCTTTATCACTCTGAACCTCACAGATACTGTCAAACTGAGACACCCTGTCCCCCTCCTTCACATACCTGGACACAGAGACACAGAGGCAGAGACAGAGAGGCAGAGAGAGGGGCAGAGAGAGAGACGCAGAGAGAGAGACACAGAGAGAGGGGCAGAGAGAGAGACACAGAGAGAGAGGCAGAGAGAGAGACACAGAGACAGAGGCAGAGAGAGAGACACAGAGAGAGAGGCAGAGAGAGAGACACAGAGACAGAGGCAGAGAGAGACACACAGAGAGAGGGGCAGAGAGAGAGACACAGAGACAGAGAGGCAGAGAGAGAGACACACAGAGAGGCAGAGAGAGAGACACACAGAGAGAGGCAGAGAGAGAGACACACAGAGAGAGGCAGAGAGAGAGACACACAGAGAGAGGCAGAGAGAGAGACACACAGAGAGAGACAGAGAGAGAGACACACAGAGAGAGAGGCAGAGAGAGAGACACACAGAGAGAGACAGAGAGAGAGACACACAGAGAGAGGCAGAGAGAGAGACACAGAGAGAGAGAGAGACACACACACACACACACACACACACACAGAGAGGCAGAGAGAGAGACACACACACAGAGAGAGAGACACACACACACACACAGAGGCAGAGAGAGAGACACACACAGAGAGAGAGAGACACACACACACACACAGAGGCAGAGAGAGAGAGACACACAGAGAGGCAGAGAGAGACACACACACAGAGGCAGAGAGAGAGAGACACACACACACACACAGAGGCAGAGAGAGAGAGACACACACACACACACAGAGGCAGAGAGAGAGAGACACACACACACACAGAGGCAGAGAGAGAGAGACACACAGAGAGGCAGAGAGAGACACACACACAGAGAGAGAGACACACACACACACACACACACAGAGGCAGAGAGAGAGAGACACACACACACACACACACACAGGGGTTAAAAGAGTGTGTGTGTGTGTGTGACTGTTCGTATTTTTTTTGCAAATCCTCAAATGGCCACAGGTCCCCCTCCTTCACATACCTGGATACACACACACACACACACACACACGGGGCAGGGGTGTCTGTGTGTGTGTGTGTGTGTGTGTGTGTGTGCGAGACACGGTCCACTTCCTTAACACACACACACACACACACACACACAAACACAGGGGCCAAGAATTTTTTTGTTTTTGTTGGAAATCTTCCAAAATGGCCACAGTCTAAATGATATATGTTTGAAGGTAAACCAGAGTAAACCTTCAACTGAGACGTGACTGAGACTGAGCTCAGTGTAGTTACTGATGGAATACTCCTGGTAGAATAAAGGTTAAAGGAATACTTCACCCAGACGGAACCAGCGTTCTATCATTATAAAATCACTATTATAATATAATGAAAGAGGCTTTTCTCCCCTCAGTCTTCCCTTGGGCCAGCTGTCCTGTTAATCCTAACCCTACTTTTTTACTAGTGTGATGTCACACTATGTAAAGTGTAGGGTTAGACAGTGAGACCATAAAACACTCTTTCTGCCTTTTCTCAGGCTAGGATGATCCGATTTCTAGAATGTTTGCACATTTATACTACATAGGATCTCAGAGTTCAACACACCTTCATATTCCCACCGGTGAAGTAGGGCTTTAAGGCATAAAATAGTCAGGTCTGTGTAGCCTAGGTGGATATCTCTCTCTCTCTCTGTGTGTGTCTGAGGTGATATCTTGTTACGTACCATTCCTTGACCGTCACCTCCATGATTCCCTCTCCAATGTCTGACAGTTTGAACTGGACGACCGGCCGGAGACACACTGAGAGAGAGACAGAGAGAGAGAGACAGAGAGAGAGAGACAGAGAGAGAGAGACAGACAGACAGACAGACAGACAGACAGACAGACACAGAGAGAGAGAGAGAGAGACAGAGACAGAGACAGAGAGAGAGAGACAGACAGAGAGACAGACAGACAGACAGACAGACAGAGAGAGAGACAGAGAGAGAGAGAGAGAGAGATGTTAGCTAAACACTGCTGACTGCTGGGCTGGGCCTGGGTAACCATACCTGTCTGTCTGTCCCTCCTGCCCTCTTACCTGGTGTTGTCTGCCTGTGTCTCCCACCTATTACCTGTCCCTGTCTGTCTGCCTGTGTCTCCCACCTATTACCTGTCCCTGTCTGTCTGCCTACCTGTCTAACCCTTCTTTCCTGTCTGTCTTACCTGTTGTAGTGTGCATGCTCCGTATCTCCTGCAGCTCTCTGTTCCATCTGAAGGTCTGTCTGTCTGTCCCCCTACCTGTCTGTCTATCCCCCTACCTGCCTGTCTATCCCCCTACCTGCCTGTCTGCCCACCTGTCTGTCTATCCCCTGTCTGTCTGTCTGTCTGTCTGTCTGTCTGTCTGTCTGTCTATCCCCCTACCTGCCTGTCTGCCCACCTGTCTGTCTATCCCCTGTCTGTCTGTCTGTCTGTCTGTCTATCTGTCTGTCTGTCTATCTGTCTATCCCCTGCCTGTCTGTCTGTCTATCCCCTGTCTGTCTGTCTGTCTGTCTGTCTGTCTGTCTGTCTGTCCCCTGCCTGTCTGCCTGTCTATCTGTCTATCCCCCTACCTGTCTGTCTGTCTGTCTATCCCCCTACCCGTCTGTCTTACCTGTGCTTGTGTGCATGCTCCGGACCTCCTGCAGCTCTCTGTTCCATCTGAAGGTGTGAGGTTGAATCTGTCTGTCTGCTCTGACGCTCTGCAGCCGGAAACATCTCCGCCGGTACTGGTGACTGAGCTGGAAGAGGGGGAGGGGTAAGATGGGGGGGAGGGGGTATAAAACAAATATGACCAACATGACAAGTTACCGCTGGCTCAGTTAATGTTGAAGAAAATAAGAATTGTAATTTAAATTCTTTGGGAGAAATCTTGATCCACATTTTAGAAAGAGAGGTTACCCCAACCCTTACGCGCCCCACACACACATCGCTGCAGACGTGCCTCTGACGCCCATCAGCAGTGCGTCTGAGGTTGGATGTGTGCTCGCTCTAGGTTGATTACACGGTCAGTGACAAACAGTCAGACGCAGACGCGAGGTAGACGCGCAGTAGAGGTAGGATGTGTGTGAAGCGCGTTAGACACCCTTCAACAGCTTAAGACGCTTCAAATCTGCAGAAACACACACCACCACACTCTCTAACAATGTCTATCACACAGAAACACACACCACCACACTCTCTAACAATGTCTATCACACAGAAACACACACCACCACACTCT
>CASHTC010001226.1:140000-142045 GCA_949357725.1 Hyperoplus immaculatus
GCCTAGACCAGGGGTGACCACAATGTTTCAGCTTGTGAGCTTCTTTTATAATGACCAAGTCAAGAAGATCTACCTTCTATAAAAATGCAAAACATATGAGGCCCTGGGGCTGAGGGGTTTCCTGGGCCCTGGGGCTGAGAGGTTTCCATGGGGCTGAGGGGTTTCCATGGGGCTGAGGGGTTTCCTAGGCCCTGGGGCTGAGAGGTTTCCATGGGGCTGAGAGGTTTCCTAGGCCCTGGGGCTGAGAGGTTTCCATGGGGCTGAGAGGTTTCCATGGGGCTGAGGGGTTTCCATGGGGCTGAGAGGTTTCCATGGGGCTGAGAGGTTTCGTAGGCCCTGGGGCTGAGGGGTTTCCTAGGCCCTGGGGCTGAGAGGTTTCCATGGGGCTGAGAGGTTTCCATGGGGCTGAGAGGTCTCCATGGGGCTGAGAGGTTTCCATGGGGCTGAGGGGTTTCCATGGGGCTGAGGGGTTTCCATGGGGCTGAGAGGTCTCCATGGGGCTGAGAGGTTTCCATGGGGCTGAGAGGTCTCCATGGGGCTGAGAGGTTTCCATGGGGCTGAGAGGTCTCCATGGGGCTGAGAGGTTTCCATGGGGCTGAGGGGTTTCCATGGGGCTGAGAGGTTTCCATGGGGCTGAGGGGTTTCCATGGGGCTGAGGGGTTTCCATGGGGCTGAGAGGTTTCCTAGGCCCTGGGGCTGAGAGGTTTCCTAGGCCATGGGGCTGAGAGGTTTCCATGGGGCTGAGGGGTTTCCTAGGCCCTGGGGCTGAGGGGTTTCCTAGGCCCTGGGGCTGAGAGGTTTCCATGGGGCTGAGAGGTTTCCATGGGGCTGAGAGGTCTCCATGGGGCTGAGAGGTTTCCATGGGGCTGAGGGGTTTCCATGGGGCTGAGGGGTTTCCATGGGGCTGAGAGGTCTCCATGGGGCTGAGAGGTTTCCATGGGGCTGAGAGGTCTCCATGGGGCTGAGAGGTTTCCATGGGGCTGAGAGGTCTCCATGGGGCTGAGAGGTTTCCATGGGGCTGAGGGGTTTCCATGGGGCTGAGAGGTTTCCATGGGGCTGAGGGGTTTCCATGGGGCTGAGGGGTTTCCATGGGGCTGAGAGGTTTCCTAGGCCCTGGGGCTGAGAGGTTTCCTAGGCCATGGGGCTGAGAGGTTTCCATGGGGCTGAGGGGTTTCCTAGGCCCTGGGGCTGAGAGGTTTCCATGGGGCTGAGAGGTTTCCATGGGGCTGAGAGGTTTCCATGGGGCTGAGGGGTTTCCATGGGGCTGAGAGGTTTCCATGGGGCTGGAGAGGTTTCCATGGGGCTGAGAGGTTTCCATGGGGCTGAGAGGTTTCCATGGGGCTGAGAGGTTTCCATGGGGCTGAGAGGTTTCCATGGGGCTGAGGGGTTTCCATGGGGGCTGAGAGGTTTCCATGGGGCTGAGAGGTTTCCATGAGGCTGAGAGGTTTCCATGGGGCTGAGAGGTCTCCATGGGGCTGAGAGGTTTCCATGGGGCTGAGACGTCTCCATGGGGCTGAGGGGGTTTCCTAGGCCATGGGGCTGAGAGGTTTCCATGGGGCTTAGACGTTTCCATGGGGCTGGAGGGGTTTTCCTAGGCCATGGGGCTGAGGGGTTTCCATGGGGCTGAGGGGTTTCCATGGGGCTGAGAGGTTTCCATGGGGCTGAGAGGTTTCCATGGGGCTGAGAGGTTTCCATGGGGCTGAGGGGTTTCCATGGGGCTGAGGGGTTTCCATGGGGCTGAGGGGTTTTCCATGGGGCTGAGGGGTTTCCTAGGAGAGTCCATCTTACAACACAAAACCTGTAATATTTCTTTTGATTAATAAACAAATCATTTGAAGGTAATAATCAGGACCTTTTAGGGGGGTCCGGGGCAATGGACTTTAGGACCTTTTAGGGGGGTCCGGGGGCATGGACTCAGGACCTTTTAGGGGGGGTCCGGGGCATGGACTCAGGACCTTTAAGGGGGGTCCGGGGCATGGACTCAGGACCTTTAAGGAGGTGCCCCCCCGGAAGAAAAATTTGAACCTTTTAAAGTAACATGTATC
>CASHTC010001227.1:0-2500 GCA_949357725.1 Hyperoplus immaculatus
GCCCTTTAAAGGCCTGTCCTTAAAACCTAGTGTTAACCCTCAAACAGCCCTTTAAAGGCCTGTCCTTAAAACCTAGTGTTAACCCTCAAACAGCCCTTTAAAGGCCTGTCCTTAAAACCTAGTGTTAACCCTCAACCAGCCCTTTAAAGGCCTGTCCTTAAAACCTAGTGTTAACCCTCAACCAGCCCTTTAAAGGCCTGTCCTTAAAACCTAGTGTTAACCCTCAAACAGCCCTTTAAAGGCCTGTCCTTAAAACCTAGTGTTAACCCTCAAACTGCCCTTTAAAGGCCTGTCCTTAAAACCTAGTGTTAACCCTCAAACAGCCCTTTAAAGGCCTGTCCTTAAAACCTAGTGTTAACCCTCAACCAGCCCTTTAAAGGCCTGTCCTTAAAACCTAGTGTTAACCCTCAAACAGCCCTTTAAAGGCCTGTCCTTAAAACCTAGTGTTAACCCTCAAACAGCCCTTTAAAGGCCTGTCCTTAAAACCTAGTGTTAACCCTCAACCAGCCCTTTAAAGGCCTGTCCTTAAAACCTAGTGTTAACCCTCAAACAGCCCTTTAAAGGCCTGTCCTTAAAACCTAGTGTTAACCCTCAAACAGCCCTTTAAAGGCCTGTCCTTAAAACCTAGTGTTAACCCTCAACCAGCCCTTTAAAGGCCTGTCAAATGTCCTCACTCTTATGGTCTAAAACTCAAATTGGTTCTCACAAAAAATAGTTATACAAGTACACACACATACACACACACACGCACACACACACACACACACACACACGCGCACACACACACACACACACACACACACGTATGTTATTCTAACTAGATGTTTTGAGGCTCGGTTCTGGTCCAACCACAGGATTCTAGATATTCCCCCCACAACCCGCTGTGGGAACACAGCGACGGTGGTCTGACACACACAAACACACACACACATGGACACACACACACACACACACACACACACACACACACACACACACACACACACACACACACACACACACTTATACCTTCAACTCTCCCAGAACGGGCATGAGCGTCTGCCAAGCTTTGTATATTTTGTGTTACGATAGTCAGATCAGGCGATAGTGAAACCTTTCTTTTTGGAATTTATTTTTTAACCTTGATTTCTCCAGGTAAATCCCATTGAGACCGGAGACTCTTTCTCAAGGGAGACCTGTTTTCCTTTCCCACGTTACCATTCACACACACGTTCATACACCGATAGCAGCAGCAGCTACCACGCAGGTTGCAAGCTAACTATCAGGAGACATTTAGGGTTCTGTGTCTCTTTGCCCAGGGACACTTGTACAAGACACACACACACACACACACACACACACACACACACAGGGACACTTGGATATGTGGCGGGGAGACGGGGGATCCAACCACCGAGCAAGAGCAATTATTTTCCTACAATATTACATATTCGGGTTAAGCTACTTGAAACTGTTTTTTCGCACTTCTTTTTTCATCTTAAATCAAACTGCTCCATGGTATAATCCATATGACATCACTAATGTTTCCTCCCAGCAGATGCTCTACAACCCCTCTATACTCTCTACTCTATACTCTGGACCCAACACGAGGCCAAGTCTGTGGGAACTTTCACGACAAGTCCAGAGAAGCACCGGTGTTTCTCTACGCCAGCCACGGTCCCCTGTCACAGCCAGGTAGGGGAATGTACCTGTGTGTGTGTGTGTGTGTGTGTGTGTGTGTGTGTGTGTGTGTGTGTGTGTGTGCGTTTGTGCGTGTGTGCCTTTATTTAGTGCCGCCAGTGACGTGCGGTGAGGTCAGTGAGTGGGTAGGCACTGAGTTCTGAAAGCCAGATTCTCTAAACCTATATATTGTTAAATCAAAAACAATAAACAACAAACAGGCACGCACGGCCGATTTCAAATAAGTTCCTCCCTTTCTTTCTTTCTCTCTCACTCACTCACTCACTCACTCACTCACTCACTCACTCACTCACTCACTCACTCACACACACACACACACACACACACACACACACACACACACACAGACGGGACGTATATGAAATGTAACGACGGAGACTTCAGGTTTGCCCGTAGCCTACTGTAGTTTGGTCTACATGATTAAACATCGCATCCATCGACTTAACGGACCCGTCCCTCACACCGAGGGCCGAAAAAACGTAAGGCAACAAGTCAAACCTTCGCCGATTCAAACTACCGGTACTACTTCTATTCAACTTAAAAATAAAAGACAGCATTCTTCATTATGTAGGACTACAGCATAACTGATGGCAACTCCACTCCATAAACTTTATCTTAATAGATAAAGTACCAGTAGCATATGCCCCATGGACCTGTCCAGCATCAGAATGTAACCATTTATCCACATTGCACAGCTTAGGTTTGTCCGTCAGTAACAATGAAAACACAACTGCTCAATTGAATATAAAATGCAGAATGGATTGCACTCGGTATCAATTCATCCAACTGTATTATTAAATAAACCCCAAAAAAGTTTCTG
>CASHTC010001227.1:10000-12500 GCA_949357725.1 Hyperoplus immaculatus
GAGTATACACACACACACACACACACAGGGAACATAGAAACAAGAACAAGGAGTATATACACACACACACACACACACACAGGGAACATAGAAACATAAGGAGTATATACACACACACACACACACACAGGGAACATAGAAACATAAGGAGTATACACACACACACACACAGGGAACATAGAAACATAAGGAGTATACACACACACACACACACACACACACACAGGGAACATAGAAACATAAGGAGTATACACACACACACAGGGAACATAGAAACATAAGGAGTATACACACACACACACACACACAGGGAACATAGAAACAAGAACAAGGAGTATACACACACACACACACACAGGGAACATAGAAACAAGAACAAGGAGTATACACACACACACACACACAGGGAACATAGAAACATAAGGAGTATATACACACACACACACAGGGAACATAGAAACATAAGGAGTATACACACACACACAAGGCAGGGAACAAAGAAACAAGAACAAGGAGTATATACACACACACACACACAGGGAACATAGAAACATAAGGAGTATACACACACACACACACACAGGGAACATAGAAACATAAGGAGTATACACACACACACAGACACAGGGAACATAGAAACATAAGGAGTATATACACACACACACACAGGGAACATAGAAACATAAGGAGTATACACACACACACACACACAGGGAACATAGAAACATAAGGAGTATACACACACACACACACACAGGGAACATAGAAACATAAGGAGTATACACACACACACACACAGGGAACATAGAAACATAAGGAGTATACACACACACACACACAGGGAACAAAGAAACAAGAACAAGGAGTATACACACACACACACACACACACACACACACACACAGGGAACATAGAAACATAAGGAGTATACACACACACACACACACACACAGGGAACAAAGAAACAAGAACAAGGAGTATATACACACACACACACAGGGAACATAGAAACATACGGAGTATATACACACACACAAGGCAGGGCAGACAACCAGACAGGTGGAACACATTAGGGGAGGGAGCAGCGATCACACAGGAGGGAAACTTGACAGGACATGGGGAGGAACAAGACAGCCATACCAAAATAAAACAGGAAACACGGGTAACACCAAAACAAGACAAGACAAAGACATATGCTGTGTCTGAAATCGCACACTTAGGTAAGTGCACTTACATTGAGTGCCCTTTATGATCCCTACAGTACACTGACTTATAGACGCAGTGCTCTCATTTCTACAGTGCACTGTCCCAACTGCCGTCGCGCACCTACCGGAAATGACTTTGCATTTTGACGGTTCTTCTTCGGTGGTATTTTTTTCTGCTTGCGTTACCGATAGCCGAAACAGGAACATGAATCGCGGAAAAACAAAAACAATGTGTAATTTAACTTTTGTAGAGCGCGTCTGTCTCCATGGTTGCTTCAAGCTCGTCTATTTTGATGTTAATGTCCCGCCCCTCTCTGCTACGTAGGCAAGATGGCGGCCGTTGAGTGTGGAAAGTGTCCATCGCTCCACACTCAAGTTTTAGACCGTTTTGAGTGCACGACCGAGGAACTTACAGTGCACTGCATTTTGGCACACTCTCCGGTTTTGCGCAAAGTGCACTCAAAAAAGTAAGTGTAAGTACAGAAGAGCGCGATTTCAGACACAGCATAAGGCTGCGTTCTGAATCTCCTCCTCTTTCTTTTTTCTATTCTACATACTACATCTGACCATAAAAAGAATCTAGTTAGGATGCAGTAGGCATACTATTGGGACATACTTTACTCTCTTATTTCATCCTAACATGGCTCCTTGATCTTGCCTCTTGCTTTTATATCCGTCTCATCGCTGGTTGTTTTCATATGGAGGCTTCGTCGATGTGACGTCACTTCACGTGCGCACTGGATTGTGGGTCAGAATCGCCCAAATAGGATGCAGTTTTCAACACTAACTAATCTTGGCCGCATGAAGTAGGACATCCGGGTACTTCTAACCATCCTAAATCTGGCCACAAGAATCAGGACATCCTAAATCTTTTTTCTACCAAACTATATAGTAGAAAGTATGAGATTCAGAGCGCAACCAGAACATAGTCTTATTAAAACAGTTACAGTTACATTCAAATAATATGTTTAAATTGGTTAACCACCAACCCTAAGATCAGTGGCCTGTCTACCCGCTGAGCCGTGTGTATGTACAGGTGATACTCGTATTATTAGAATATGATGGAGAATTATTTTGGAATTGAGGCAAGAATTCATTCAAAAGGGCGCAAACCAAGAACTGACAACATGTGCATTCACTTGATTCAGATAATTCACATAGCAACGGAATAACAAATAGAGCTGATAGATAACCACACACACACACACACACACACAGAAACACACACACACGCACACACACACACACAAACACAAACACACACACACACAGAAACACACACACACACAAACACA
>CASHTC010001228.1:25000-27500 GCA_949357725.1 Hyperoplus immaculatus
CAAAAAAACCTCCAGAGCAAAACATTGAGACTTAAACACATAACCAAGGCAAGGCAAGTTTATTCATATAGCACCATTCAGACACAAGGCCGTTCAAAGTGCTTTACAGGGGCAAGATTAGAATATACAATACACATTAGAAAAGAAAAGAAAAGCGAATGAATAAAACATTTAAAGAGGACCTATGATGCTTTTTGACTTTTATGACCTATAAACGTTGTTATGATGATTCATAGTCATGCTTAACCATACTAAATGATCAAATAATGACTTACATGCATTTCGACATATTCCCTGCTGACCGTCTGGGGTGTCTGTGCAGAGCACTAAACACTATTCTAGCCAGTCGAGAAGTCACGTGTTCAAAGCGGTCTACCCTTTCATAATTCGTGACGTCGCATAAAACTTCGTGACTTCACCACGCGGATGTTTCCATGTATGGTAATGCTGTCACTTCCCTGTTCGCGTCTGCCTCGCGTCTGCCTCGCGCCCTTATAGGTCCATGCTCGCGCTTCCCGCCACTGAAAGTGTTCCGGAAGGAAGGTAACCAATCACAACGGAGTGGGGTTTGCAGGGGGGGGGGGGGGGGGAGGGTAGCGGAGATGGCCGATGCACAGGCGGAGGGAGCGGAGATTGCCGAAGCACACACACTCAAGTGTTGACAGGACGTGCTGGATCGCCAAAATAAGAGAAAGAGCTTCCCGAAAATCTACATAGTTTTTTGTGATGTGATTCGTGTCAGGTTGCTCTATAGCAGTGTAAAACAAGAAATTAAGACCAGAAAAGTAGTATAATAGGTCCTCTTTAAATTAAATAAAAATTACAGGTTAAAATGGAAACAGAAAAGAGCTGAGAGTTGCAGCAGACCTCAAGTTCTCTGGGAGTTTGTTCCAGAGATTTGGTGCATAAAAACTAAAAGCTGTGTGTGCATGTGTGTGTGCGCGTGTGTGCATGTGTGTGTGTGTGCATGTGTGTGTGCGCGTGTGTGCATGTGTGTGTGTGTGTGTGTGCGCGTGTGTGCATGTGTGTGTGTGTGTGTGTGTGTGTGTGTGTGTGTGTTTGTGTGTGTGTGTGTATCACCTTTTATTCGGCCATTTTTTTCCCGTTCCATTCCATTATCAGCCTCCCATTTGTCATTGCTACTTTCACGACCTCATTATTGCCAATGTGTGACTTTCGTGGGACATACGTTAAATGACCCTTAGGTGCAAGCGTAGGTAGGTGCACATTGATTTGAGTACTCATAACTTTGGCTAAATGTTTGTCTGCTTGAGTTTGTTTACGTGTGTGTGTGTGTGTGTGTGTGTGTGTGTGTGTGTGTGTGTGTGTGTGTGTGTGTGTGTGTGTGTGTGTGTGTTAGGGTCAAGGGAACAGCTTACACAACACTGCCTATTAAAAAGTGGATTTGGTGGCATCGCTATCCGACCTGTGTCTGGTTGCAGCCAACGCTTCAAGAAAGTTACAGGCTGCAGACCAGACATGAGGAACTTGCTTGTCCTCACATAACATACTGTATTTTACTGCACTACTGTATTATAGTTTTATATTATATATTGAAAGGAGCCAGTTGAGGTGGTTCGGGCATCTGGTAAGGATGCCCCCAGGGCGCCTCCCTAGGGAGGTGTTCCAGGAGCGTCCAGCTGGAAGGAGGCCTCGGGGAAGACCCAGGACTAGGTGGAGAGATTATATCTCCACACTGGCCTGGGAACGCCTCGGGATCCCCCAGTCAGAGCTGGTTGATGTGGCCCGGGAAAGAGAAGTTTGGGGTTCCCTGCTCAAGCTGCTGCCCCCGCGACCCGATTTCGGATAAGCGGTTGAAGATGTATGTATGTATGTATGTATACTGTATTATAGCCTAGTTTGGCCTAAACAAGCCCTCATAGCCAGGTGTCACTTAGATAAAGTTGCAGAAAGTTTTCAAAAAAGTACAGTTTCATTTGTTTTTCCTGATTTTTGAAATGTCCAAGTAGAGGAAGTCTTATCATCTCTAAATCTTAGTTCAAAATGTTTACGTACTAGTGCAGTGCCCGTAGGTAGCAGGTCTGCTGTGTGTGTCCCGCTCGTCACTCATTTCAAGCTTTTGGTCGCAGCAGCCAATCAAACCAGAGGGAGGCGGGGTTTAGCCGGAGACTACTTCATGCCCGTCGTCACTGTGGCCTTCAGTGTGCGCATGTATTCGTCGCCAGCATGATATAAATATGATATAACTTTTACATATTTGATCCAAAACTTCATAATCAATCAAGGATGCACACACACCTTCGTGCTGTGCGCAAGCCATATTCGGAAGCTCAGGCCGATTTGACTAACAGTGGGAGAGGTATGCGAGTCACAGACAGACACACAGACAGACAGACAGACAGACAGACAGACAGACGTTTCTTGCTTTATAGATAGATGAACTGTTTTTTTTTTGTTTTTTTTTGCATTTTTATTTTATTTTTATTCTTTATTGATAGTGTAGAGACAGAGTTGAAATGGGGCATAGAGGGGAGTGACA
>CASHTC010001228.1:35000-42500 GCA_949357725.1 Hyperoplus immaculatus
CAGACAGAGAGAGAGACAGAGAGAGAGAGAGAGAGAGGGGGGATGACCTGCAGTAAAGGTCCACGGGTCGGATTTGAACCTGCGACCACTGCAACGAAGGCCGGAGCCAATATGGTACGTGCTCTATCCACTACGCCACCGGAGCACCCCAGTTATATGTCTTTTTTTATTTGAGTTTATTAACCTCAATAGCATTTGCAGTTTTTGTAGCGTGATCAGGAAATATATTTACGTGATTAAGGCATTTAATACAGTTGTTGACATGTGGGACAGATAGCCTGCCCAGTCCCTTTTACCTGCTGAAATACCTTTTAATGGGAAACAATCATAATCTCAAAAGGAATCTAGTTGTAATCTTAAAAATAAAAGTTGCAACGTGTTTGCAAAATCTCATACTGCAGTCTGTAACTAAAAACTCAGGGACTAATGAGACACTGGCTGTATCTCGATTCAGGGGTTGCGGTCTACGAAGGCTGCATCTGAAGACCCATTGCGCCATAGCAGCGCGCAAAGGTTGTTCCATTTGCAAGGCTCCTTGCAAGGCTCCTCATATGCGGCCGAGAAATGCAGCCTTCGTTTCACGGTTTTCAAGGCTGCATCAGATGTATCCTTCGCGACCCAACATATCCCAAGATTCATTGCGTTTTTTTCAGAGATTGCATAAAATAAAATAAAAAATAACAAAACAGCAACGTGTTGCTCCATCTTCTTAACTTTTATCTTCCTTTCTTTTTTTCTTTTCGTCTGGTAGACAACTTCTTTTTCTTTTTTCCTCCGTTGACAAGGCTGTTTCCGTTGGCAGCAATCAGGGTTGCTAGGCAGCACAGGAGCGGCGAGTCGTCACGCAAGGTAACGGCTTGTTACGCAAACCGGAAATGCTCGTAAACGGAGACTTGCGGAGACCGTCCCATTTAACAACGCTCGTTCGGCCCTGGTTCGGCCTTGGAATCGGCCTTCATAGGCTGTAGCCTTCATAGATGGCGAGACCGCGTCCTACCAAGGAGGCGGTCTCTGTAATGGGATACAGCTGCTGTCTTCAGATGTGACATGGTGTTGACCGTAGTCTTTTCAGTCTTCCTGTGTATGGTGGAAATCATTCTCCAACTTATTCCTCTCTCTCCTCCTTTGCTTTACCTCCATTTTCCCCTGTCTGTCACAACCTCCCCCCCACCCCACCCCACCCCCATGCCCAATTAGCACCCTTCTCCCCCCCCCCACCCCACCCCACTCCCTCTTAGCACCCTTCACAGAGCAGCACCACTAACCATCTTAAGGGAAAATCCATTCCTCTTTTACCCAGATTATCACATCGCTCCTCTTAGGAATTGAAGCGGGTCGGCTCGTCAATGGGATCGTATTGGAATACAATACTGAGCTGAATGGAACGGCTGGATCATGGATAGCCGGGGGGCACTAAAACTGTCTGGCTGTTGTAGGCTACTTGGTCGCAGTTAAAGACACATTAATCGGGTTTTTAACAAGGCCTTACTTGAACATAATTACTTTTTTTTCCAAGAGAGGCTATGTGTTTACTCCAGGATCAATACAGTGTCTATCTATCTATCTATCTATCTATCTATCTATCTATCTATCTATCTATCTATCTATCTATCTATCTATCTATCTATCTATCTATCTATCTATCTATCTATCTATCTATCTATCTATCTATCTATCTGCTTTATTAGATAGTACAGAGTTGAAATGGAGAGACAGAGAGAGAGGGGGGATGACCTGCAGTAAAGGTCCACGGGTCGGATTTGAACCCGCGACCACTGCAACGAAGGCCAGAGCCAATATGGTACACACTCTATCCACTACGCCACCGGAGCGCCCTAACTAGAAATTTACTTTCAAACAAGAGCTCTCTTTCAGGCGTTTTTAAAAGGTTTTTAGAACATGAACTGTAAAAGTCTCGGCTGACTTTAACAACATTAGTCGCGGCGCGGTTTCTGTAATTGCCTGGTTTACTGGACAACCTCTAAAGCTTTTACACTCACTCACTCACTTTGCTAAATGTAGTGTTCATCGTAAAATAAATCCTTCTGCTCTCGTCTCTCGGCATAGGTTGCTATTTAAAGGTGCACTGTGCAGTTTCAAGTGAGGGGATTTGTTTGCATTTGCAGATAGATAGATAGATAGATAGATAGATAGATAGATAGATAGATAGATAGATAGATAGACAGATAGATAGATAGATAGATAGATAGATAGATAGATAGATAGATAGATAGATAGATAGATAGATAGATAGATAGATAGATAGATAGATAGATAGATAGATTTTTACTTAATACATTTTCTTTTTTTATGATTATTTTTTGTCATTTTCAAGCTTTATTAGATAGTAAGGGAGTTGAAACGGGGAGACAGACAGACAGACAGACAGACAGACAGAGAGAGAGAGAGAGAGAGAGAGAGAGAGAGAGGGGGGATGACCTGCAGTAAAGGTCCACAGGTCGGATATCAACCACTTAAACGAAAGCCGGAGCTAATATGGTACGCGCTCTATCCACTACACCACCAGAGCGCCTCAACTTATTACATTTTCACCTTTTTCTATATCTGGCAAACGTGGGGCCAGGTTGGGTCTGTGTGTGACCTCTAGCTCTGTCAGCAGAGTTTCATGCTCCACATACACTAGGGACGGTGTGTGTGTGTGTGTGTGTGTGTGTGTGTGTGTGTGTGTGTGTGTGTGTGTGTGTGTGTGTGTGTGTGTGTGTGTGTTTGTGTGTGTGTGTGTGTGTGGTGCAAAAAATGTGGGAATTTTGCCTTCCTGTGTTTGCCACAGATGGTGTGTGTGTGTTCCATGCTGGACTCCAGACCAGCTCAGCAGCTGCTAATTACTCTCTGTCTCTTCTCCCATCAATACACACTCCCTCTCTCTCCATTCCTCTATCTATCTATCTATCTATCTATCTATCTATCTATCTATCTATCTATCTATCTATCTATCTATCTATCTATCTATCTATCTATCTATCTATCTATCTATCTATCTATCTATCTATCTATCTATCTATCTATCTATCGCTACGAAAAAAATGAAGAGACCACTCCAAATGTTCAGTGTCTCTCGTTTTACTATTTATTTATTTATTATTATTCTTCCGGACAATTACACATAATACATAATCTTCTCATTGCATATTCATACATATTACTTTGTGTTATCGTCCGAAGGGAAGCAGGAGAAGCCAAAGGCTTATCGGGTCCCGCCCCCACTGCCATAAGATTCAGATACACAGATACACAGCTACTACAGTTAGAACATTTTTTTTTTTTCTTTTTTTTTTAAGAAGAATCATTCTAAAACACAGATAATTTTAGGTCTCTATTTTCCTCTCTGCCTGTGACAATGCAGATATGGACTTGTCCATTTCTTCTCTAGTAGCCTAAACACATCTGCAAAAGTATTCAAAACAGTCAGTGTGTCTGCTGACCTCGGCTACAGTCCCAAAACATGCAGTGTATTTACAAATTCTTCAGTCAGAGAAAGTCTTCCAATTTTAACTCGGGTGTTCTGAACACACAGTTGATAATTAACATTTATCTATCATTTGAATTTCAATAGTCACACATTCCATTAGGTTATCAATAGCAGAGCACATTGTATTTACGATTCCAAACCTTATATTATGACACAAACCAGTTTAAATCCCTTTAGTTCAAAGTCCATGCTATTGCCTTCTTTAATCCAAAAAGTCCATGCTTTTGTCTTCTTTAATCCTCGTCCCTCCGGAATTGAACCAGATCCTCCTCCGTTTTGATTTGCACAATTTTGGCTTCTTCGGGTGTAGCTCCATTCATTTTGATGAAGATTCTTCCATCTCTCGTCCAAGTTTGTTGGACCTGTCCACATTTTTTTAACCCTCTCGCTTGATAGGCCAAATAAGCCTTTCTCTTGGTTAAATTTTCACTCATTCCAATGTGTTCACCTTTAAGCTTCTTGCCTTGACTGAGCAGGTTTATCTTATGCTTTCTACTCACAAATTTCAGAATGACAGCACGCTTTTTGGCGAATTTCACCTTCGGGAGAAGAAAACAGGACTCCAAGTTCTCTAGATCCAGATTAATGGCTTTGCTTCTCAGAAACATTGCCACTTGTTTTTCCACCGTTACATTCCTTGTATCGCCCTCTTTTTCTCCATTCCCAGGCACCTGCATACGACCTTGGTTTAATATCCAAACCAGTCATTATCACATCTCTGTTTTTTGCTTGTTGTTCTTGTTCATCAATTTTATCTCCAAGCTCTTTCAAGAGCTGATCTTTCCTCACATTGACGGCTTGAAGTTCCTTCAATTCGATCATCAGTGGCTTCAGACCAGCAGCAACTTTCTCTTTGATTTTTACATCAAAACGCCCAATCAATTCGTCAACAATCCCAGCCAGCTCAGCCTTCCGCAGTGCTCGCTCCGTCTCCCTCTCACTTTGTATTTCTCTCTTCAAATCTGCCAACTGTTTTTTCATTTCTTCCGCAAAAACTTTGTCTACTTCCATTCCCTTATCAGTGTTTTTTCCTTTTTTGGACATCTCCAGAGATTTTCAGAGATTTTTAATGCTGTGAATCCGAGTTCTCCGCTGCTCTCAGTAAATAGCTCTTCACCCTCAGCAAGCCGGAAGTGAATTCGAAAGTTTATAGGCATATGTTTGAGTAGAATGAGCATTTTGGTTTTACAATATAAACTACTGACAACATTTCTACCAAATTCCAATAATTTTTTTTGGTCATTACGAGCATTTTCAATAAGTAATGTAGAGATGAAGATTTAAGAACAATCCAGACTGGTCTCTTAGCTTTTTCCAGAGCTGTATCTATCTAAGCTTCAACAATCCATTAGAACTGAATTGGAGGAAACAGGGACAATGGAGAGGAAAATGTCAACTGTACCAGCGATGCACTTTGCAAAGTTGTATTGTTCTAAATGTCACATTCATCAATGGAAAGAATCCGCTGACACTGTCTCCAATGCAAATCAATGACAGGACTTGACAGTTTTCACAATTTAACTGACTCTAGTCTCTGTTGTATTGTGAGTTATCATTTTCCCAACACGCACAGACAGACAGACAGACAGACAGACAGACAGGCATACAGACAGACAGGCATACAGACATATTGACAGACAGACACACACACACAGACAGACAGATTGACACAGACAGACAGACACACACACAGACAGACAGATTGACACAGACAGACAGACAGACAGACAGACAGACAGATGCTTATCCGATCAGTTGCACTTTCAAATAATCCCTTTTGTCTTTCCAAAAATGCTCATCGTGGCATTCGAGAATTTTTTTACCAATTTCGACTGAATCGAAAGTGACTTTTCCCATGACATCACATTGTGGAGATTTTTCTGCTCGTCTGCTTTGGACTCTGAACCTGCACATCACATTAGCTGAGAAGGTTTTGGACGTGTGTGTGTGTGTGTGTGTGTGTGTGTGTGTGTGTGTGTGTCCTCGCTCCTCTCCGTGAAATGCTCAGTGAGCCAATTTCATCTCTCTCTCATATTAAATAGATTGTTCCTCTAGGAATTTGTCATAATTTTGGACACACAAAATAATGCTATAGTCAGTAATACTTGTGAATCTCTCTCTCTCTCTCTCTCTCTCTCTCTCTCTCTCTCTCTCTCTCTCTCTCATTTGTAATGCTTGTGATTTATATAAGCAAGAGGCAAGTTTAAGGCGCGATGTTATGACGAAAGATATACATAAAAGTATGTCCCAATTGTGTGTCTACTGAATCCTAACTAGATACTTTTTATGATCAGATTCAGCTGTAGTATGTAGAATAGAAAAAGGAAAGAGTATGCGATTAGGAAGGCAGGGAACATTTTCCCCTAAGGGTGAAAGTGCAATAGAGAATAGCTTCTCATCCACTCTGACTTACTCTCTCTTAAGGTTACGTTAGCGGTAGCATAGGAGTAGCATATGGTCCGATCAACTCCACATCTGTATCAGAAGAGACAGACTAGTGCAGAGAGAGAGAGAGAGGTTCCGTGAACATTTGAGGGATAGCAGTGTAGATTTGGTGAATATCTCCAAGTTCTTGTGTGAATTTCAGGTTCAAGGTTGAGGGTTAGAATCCGGCCCGGGTCGTTCTCTGCATGTCATTCCCCTCTCTGCCCCATTTCATCTCTTGTCTCTCCAAACTGTCTAATAAAAAGCATAAAAATTAAAATGCCCCAAAAATTATATATATATATAAAAAAAATAAGTCCACTAGGCTATATGATATTAAAAGATCGGTGGCGTAGTGGATAGAGCGTGTACCATATTGGCTCCGGCCTTCGTTGCAGTGGTCGCGTGTTCAAATCCGACCCGTGGACCTTTACTGCAGGTCATCCCCCCCCCCCCCCCCTCTCTCTCTCTCTCTCTCTCTCTCTCTCTCTCTCTCTCTCTCTCTCTCTTTCTCTCTCTCTCTCCCCATTTCAACTATGTACAATTTAATAAAGCTTAACAATGCCAAAAAATAATCTTAAAAAAAAGTCCCATTCAAATAGAGGGAAGGTTTGTTGATCACAATAAAGAGACAGAACAGATTCTGGGACATCTGTTGTCTTCCATAGCTGGTTATCTGTCACACAAATGTTTCAGTGAGGCAGGGAGCAGCTGGAGAACATTTCTCATATTGTCTCAATTACATTTTGTTGCAATATTTACTCTGCGTGGGGTTTTCAATGTTGATACAGGGCGATATATCTTCACTGCTCAATCACTACATGATGCAGAAAATAGGTTTTTGTGTTTGTGGCCAGAAATGAGGTATTGTGGTAATGGTAAATGGTAAATGGACTTGTATAGCGCTATATCTCCGTTTATCACAGACTCAAAGCGCTTTACATTGTTTTTTGTACACATTCACCCAGTCACACACACATTCATACACCGATAGCAGCAGCTACCACGCAGGGTAGGCTTAGCACTACGGTGCTAAGCTAACTAAGCTAACTATCGGGAGCAATTCGGGGTTCAGTGTCTTGCCCAGGGACACTTCGACATGAGGCGGGGAGATGGGGGATCGAACCTCCGACCCTGCACACCAGAGGTGCACTCCCTACCCACTTCGCCACTGCCGCCCCGTTGTGGACCACAAGGAACTTTTACACGGAGGAACTAAAGGGTGGCTGTCGCGAAGTGTGTAGGGCTGTCGTCCACTGGGTTACAGGGTCAGTGGTTCGATCCCCCGTCTCCCCGCCACATGTCCAAGAGTCCCTGGGCAAAGAGACACTGAACCCTAAACTGCTCCCGATAGTTAGCTTGCACCCTGCGTGGTAGCTGCTGTTGCTATCAGTGTATGAATGTGTGTGTGATTGGGTGAATGTGTACAAAACAATGTAAAGCGCTTTGAGTTTGTAAAAAAACAGGGAAAAGTGCTGTATAAGTGGAGTCCATTTACCATTTGGATGTGACGTCACTTTTGCTGTGCAGTGGATTGTGGGTCAGAATCGCCAAGAAAAAGTTTCTGATTTCAACATTAAAAATCC
>CASHTC010001229.1:10000-12500 GCA_949357725.1 Hyperoplus immaculatus
CTAGGAAATAAAACCCAAAATTCTACACACTGCAGCTTTAAGTTGTATATATACTGAACTTTGAATTTAAAGGTGCATGGTGTAATAACAGTGTATTTTAATAATGATGCCAGCGCTCCCTTGCTAACCCCTTCCCTTTAGAGGAGAATTTACAGAAGCTACGGTGGCCTTCAAGGACAAGAAGCTATAGTTACTAAAGATGGCATCATCCACCACTGCCTCAAGTCTTTCCACAATATCAAGTGATGAGGTGAAGATGTATTTAGTTATTTATTCTATAGTACTTCTTCTTCTTCTTGGTCTTCCAACAGGTGCATTTCCCCAAGACGCCCACTATATATAAAAACCTGTAAGGCCGTTAAGTTTGTCTGTTCTGGGCTGCTGTAGAAACATGGCGGAACCAGTTATTTTTAGACTTTTTCTTAAAATTCAACATAAACACACACACTCACTCTCTCACACACACACACACACACACACACACACAGACACAGACACACACACACACACACACACACACACACACACACACACACACACACACACACACACACACACACACACACACACACACACACACACACACACACACACACACACACAGACACACAGACACAGTACCTGGTATGAGTTGCTGCGCGTTCATCCCCAGTGGCACCATCCCCAGGTTGCTCATAGCCGCGGCCCAGGCTCGGTGACCCGACACGGGGAGAGAGAGATGGTGAGGGGGGTCCACTGCCAGCCCGTCTATGCTGTCTGCTACTGTATGGATTGAGACACACACACACACACACACACACACACACACACACACACGCACACATTAGAGGCAGATAACACACACTGATTAACAAACACACACTGATTAACAAACACACACACACACACACACGTCAAAGACAGACAGACAGACAGACAGACAGACGGAGAGAGACAGACAGACAGACAGACAGACAGACAGACACATTACAAACGGACAGACACACACACACACACACACACACACACACATTACAGACAGGCAGACAGACAGACAGACACATTACAGACAGACAGACAGACAGACAGACAGACAGACAGACAGACAGACAGACACACTTCTAAATGTGCAAACATTTTAGAAATCAGTTCATCCTAGCCTGAGAAAAGGCAGAAAGAGTGTTTTATGGTCTCACTGTCTAACCCTACATTTTCCCATGTGTGACATCACACATGGGAAAATGTAGGGTTAGGATTAACAGGACAGCTGGGCCAAGGGAAGACTGAGGGAAGAAAAACCTCATTCATTATATTATAATAGTGATTTTATAATGATAGAACGCTGGTTCCATATGGGTGAAGTATTCCTTTGTAGATGTGATGTTTACCTCCGGCCATTGTAGGTGGTCTTATCTTCTCTCCTCTCTCATCAGTTCATTCCTCTGGCCAATAGGAGCGCTGGACTGACGGATCAGTGGATATCCGACCAATCAGAGCGGAGATAGCAGTCCACCTGATGAGAAGGACAAGGAGAGGGAAAGGTTAAGACGAGGAAACTAACGGCCTCTGCACACATCCTACCTCTACTGCGCGTCTACCTCGCGTCTGCGTCTGACTGTTTGTCACTGACCGTGTAATCAACCTAGAGCGAGCACACATCCAACCTCAGACGCACTGCAGATGCCCGTCGGAGGCACGTCTGCAGCGACGCTCCCCTTTACCTCAGGAGGAGGAGCCTGTTTCTGTCTGAGAGCCGCGTCTCTCTCAGGTCTCTGTGCTTTAACTGAGAGAGAAATACTCTGCTGAGAGTCATATTGACTTCATACCGGCAGCTTTCACTGGAGCGCCACCATGTCCTGCTGTGTCCCTTTCAAAATAAAACTTCAAAACAAGCGAAAATGTGGAAAAAAAAAAAAAATTAAAAAGGCAATGGGGCGCACGGATTACTGTCCAGACTCAATATTAGACTCAATATGAATCATATGCATCATAAATGACAAGAAAGAACTTCATTTTTAATGGGAATTATCTATGAAAACTCTATGTAGAAAGATAGGGCTTTTAGAAGCAGCAGCAGCTGCTGAGACGTTCCATGTGTGTCCGAGAAAAGTGCGAGAGACGCAGCAGTAAGGTGAGGCGACGCGCTCCAGAGGGAGACGCAGGATGTGTGTGGAGGCCGTTAGAAAGCAAAAAAATAAAAAAATAAAATTGATAAGTTTTGACGTGATCAACAAACACAATTTTGAATCATACACATTTTCTCTGCAACAAAACTGAGTGTGTGTGTGTGTGTCTGTCTGTCTGTCTGTCTGTCTGTCTGTCTGTCTGTCTGTCTGTCTGTCTGTGTGTGTCTGTCTGTGTCTGTCTGTGTGTCTGTGTGTCTGTCTGTGTGTGTCTGTCTGTCTGTCTGGCTGTCTGTCTGTCTATCTGTCTGTCTGGCTGTCTGTCTGTCTGTCTGTCTGTCTGTGAAGCTGTAAAACATCACAGTATCAAAGTGACAGCTCTCAGTGACTCAGAACAA
>CASHTC010001230.1:7500-12500 GCA_949357725.1 Hyperoplus immaculatus
GTGAGAGAGAGTGAGTGTGTGAGTGTGTGTGCGTGTGTGTGTGTGTGTATATGTGCGTGTGTGTGTGCGTTTGTGTGTGTTTGTGTGTGTGTGTGTGTGCGTCCTCCATATTAAACCATTTCAAACTGTTCTTTTGTCAAACAGGAATAATGGAACATACATACGTGTAAGTACTGAAGCTAAATTTCAATTGTAAGACATTCAGATAATCACTGTAGATTTAATGTAAAAATATAAGCTACATTTTGTATCGCCAATGCAAAGAATCTGGCTAATTTGGGCACATATGGTTTTTATTTATTAAACCTGCAGAGTGTATAATTTTGGGTTTTATTTCCTAGCAGATTTTGTAGAAAGTAATTATAATATCCATAAGTACATTTAATTTAGTGCATAATAGCTGAACATTTTTTTTTTAAATATTTTTTTTTTCCTTAGAAAGGGTCTCATATATGTCCATATCTCTGCAAATCTTGGACCAAAGCCTAGTGCCGCCATCTTGAAAGTGTCATAGTTGGAATGTCATCAGGTGCATTGTTTAAAATTTAGAATTGTTCTTGTCCTTGAAGGCCACTGTAGCTTCTGTTATTATTCTAAAGGGGTGGGGTTACCCAGGGAGCGTTGCATTCTAGAACTTTGTAGAACTTTCTTGATGATGTCAAATTACACACTGCACCTTTAAAGCGAATCAAATCAAATCAGTTTTATTTGTATAGCCCAATATCACAGTGAAAAGTCTGGATGCAAATGCATTCTCCCTGTTCAATACACTTGAAATAAATAAAAAAAATAATTCACGTGCAGTGTCTCACCTATTTATGTAAAATGTCATGATTACATTGTTTTGCACAGCGCTCCTCTCCCGATCTCACTGTATGAAAACGAAAGGAACACAGATGGTGAGCAAGTTCACACTCTCCTCAACTCAACATTACATATACTTTTTAAAATATTAATTAAAATATACTATAATATATATATTTTTTTGATGTTTTTTTTTTCACAGATGCTGATCTGAATGTGGGCGTGTATGAAAACCTTGGTACGTTCAGACATGTTCAGGTCAAATGCTAAAGGTGGAGTCAGTGATTCTGGAGAACGCTTGTGGTCAAAATCAGTGAATATCTCCTCACGATCCGCTTACCTGTCTGAAAAAAAATCCAATGTTAACACACAGCTTAGCTACGGTTGGCCCCCTTTGTTTACAGACCAGTTTACAGAGCCTAGGCTGTGTATTAACACTGGGTTTGTTTTTGTTAGCGCTCACACAAAATACAGAAAGATTATTGAAAGTGTTTTGTTTCATCAAATAGAGGAGGATGACTACGAGAACTCGGAATTCCTTAAAGAACAAGAAGGTGAGCGCCATTATGTCATTGTTAAAGGTGCAGTGTGTAATATGACATCAACAAGAAAGTTCTACAAAGTTCTAGAATGCAGCGCTCCCTGGGTAACCCCAACCCTTTAGAATAATAACAGAAGCTACAGTGGCCTTCAAGGACAAGAACAATTCTACATTTTAAACAATGCACCTGATGACATTCCAACTATGACACTTTCAAGATGGCGGCACTAGGCCTTGGTCCAAAATATGCAGAAATATGGACATATATGAGACCCTTTCTAAGGGGAAAAAAAAGCTATTCAGCTATTAAGCACTAAATTAAACGTACTTATGGATATTATAATTACTTTCTACAAAATCTGCTAGGAAATAAAACCCAAAATTCTGCACACTGCAGCTTTAACAGCATTTTTATAAAGGATATTTTTCTTTTTTTTTTCCAAAAAGTAACACTTGTGAGGGAGGGGGAGGGGGAGGGGGAGGGAGGAGGGGAGAGTGTTGTGTATGTATTGTATGTGTTTACTTATTCTGTTTGTTTTTTTTGTTTTTTTGTCCATATGTATAAAACTATAAGGCAAGGCAAGGCAAGTTTATTTCTATAGCACAATTCAGACACAAGGCCATTCACAGTGCTTTACAGGGGCAAGATTAGAATACATAAAACACATTAGAAGACATTTAAAAGCAAATAAAATGAAACCACAAAAAAAAGGTAACACTTGGATTGGAATGTTTTTTCAGGTCCAGAAGTTTCAGTAATCTTCTATCATTATTAAAATAAATAAACAGTAGTAGTAGGCCTAACTAGCTTCTTGTCCTTGAAGGCCACCGTAGCTTCTGTACATTTTTCCAAAGGGGAGGGGTTAGCAAGGGAGCGTTGACTTCTAGAAAAAAAACACACCTTTAGTACATACTGTAGCTTTAATTTATCGTCTCGAGATAATGGCACCTAATAAATTAGCAATATTATAATGTCAAATTATTACCTTAAAGACCTACTTCACCGGTGGGAATATGAAGGTGTATTGAACTCTGAGATCCTATGTAGTATAAATGTGCAAAACATTTTAGAAATCGGTTCATCCTAGCCTGAGAAAAGGCAGAAAGAGTGTTTTATGGTCTCACTGTCCAACCCTACATTTTCCCACGCGTGACATCACACATGGTAAAATGTAGGGTTAGGATTAACAGGACAGCTAGGCCAAGGGAAGACTGAGGGAAGAAAAACCTCATTCATTATATTACAATAGTGATTTTATAATGATAGAACTTTGGTACCGTATGGGTGAAGTATTCCTTTAAACTTCCAGTTACTAATATCAACTACTTTCTCTTAACAGAAGAGCCCGACTATGTGAATGAAAACTGAGAATGCAGCTGAAGAGGATACTGCCATCAACTGCTCTCAACTCTGTCTGTCTGTCTGTATAAATACTGTCATACTATCATGGTGTGTGTGTGTGTGTGTGTGTGTCTGTGTGAGTGAGTGAGAGAGAGAGTGTGTGTGTGTGTGTGTTTGTTTGTGTGTGAATGTATGTACCACGATGTAATGTGTGTTTGTTTATGTATGTATGTATGTGAGAGTGTGTGTGTGTGTGTGAGTGAGTGAGTGAGTGAGTGAGTGCGTGAGTTTGTGTATGTTTGTATAATGGGTATGTGTTTATGTATGTGAGTGAGTGAGTGTGTTTGTGTGTGTGTATAGTGTCAATTCTGTGTGTGAATAAAAATACTCATGGACCTTGTTTTGTGATGCAAATGTGAATGCTGCCATCTAGTGGTAGAGAGAGAGAATTACTATTAAAATACACAATGAACTTTCAAAAAGATGAAGTGCTTATTCAGAGCTTTTTTGTATGATGACGACGTACATCCAAGTTCATTTAGTGATATCAGTCCTGACAGGTTAACCAGATGTCTAATGTAAGTAGTTCATAGAAATTTAGAAACAAACCATTTAAAGATGCAGTGTGTAATATGACATCATCAAGAAAGTTCTACAAAGTTCTAGAATGCAACGCTCCCTGGGTAACCCCAACCCTTTAGAATAATAACAGAAGCTACAGTGGCCTTCAAGGACAAGAACAATTCTAAATTCTAAACAATGCACCTGATGACATTCCAACTATGACACTTTCAACATGGCGGCACTAGGCCTTGGTCCAAGATATGCAGAAATATGGACATATATGAGACCCTTTCTAAGGGAAAAAATAATAATTCTAAAAATGTTTTTCAGCTATTATGCACTAAATTAAATGTACTTATGGATATTATAATTACTTTCTACAAAATCTGCTAGGAAATAAAACCCAAAATTCTACACACTGCAGGTTTATCAGGAAAACTTATTTTGTGAGTGGCAAGATAAATCTCATTTTAGCACATGGCTGCAATCAATTGATCACCTTTCATTTTCCTGACTAAAAAAGTTGAATTGCTTTGTCAATAAGTCATCCGTAAACAATATAGAATTCTTGTTTTGTCTGATTGGACGGTGAAAAACTGTGTGAGTTACGACCATCAATATTTACCATTACAATTTAAAGAAATTAAATCGAAAATTTTATTATTGTTGACAATGATTTGTTTGTTATAGCTTTGGATATGAAATACATCTTTCTTCACCAAGGAGTTCAGAAAAATGATCTATAAAAATGTCAGTCTGCCCCAGGGCAGCTGTGGCTACTATCATAGTTTACCACCACCAGTATGACTGTGTGTGAATGAATTGAACCTGCAACCCTGTAAAGAGCTTTGAGTCCTAAGGCAATAAAGCGCCATATAAATCCAATTAATTATTAAAATAACTTGTGTAGTGAACACTGAACAGTGGTGGATATAACTAAATGCATTTACTGATATATAGCCTACAATTGTATTTATTAATAATAATAATAATAATAATAATAATAATAATAATAATAATAATAATAATAATAATAATGGATTTATGTAGCGCTTTTCTCACACTTTATCTAAGAAAGAAAAATTCAAGGAATATTTTTACATAGATGGGTTTTATTGTCAGCAGGGACAGACACCTCAGTGCACACACGCCACATTAACCGTTTAGATAATTATATAATTAAACCATATTATATATTTACTGTATGTTTACACACACTGGGGCCGGTGCTGGGAGGCTATGGACGCAGGTGACGCAGCAATACACACATCCACAAACATTCTCTCACACACACACTCTCACACACACACACACAAATGTGCGCTAATTGAAGCAGAGTTTAGGCGCTGCTGAGTGCGTCCACACCAGGCAGGACTTTACCTGAGGAGACAAACAGAAAGAAGAAAACAGTCAGAACTAAGAAATGTCGTAATATGAAACCGTTGAAAAAATATGGAAGATTTTTTTTTTTGTTATTAATTTATACATTTGATTCTAAATTATCTCGATATTTATCTATTTAATATTGATAGATCCTTTTTTGAGTTTAATAAAAACAATATGTAAGGAATTATATACTTTATATTTGATATGAGCGTACGATTTCACATGTTGGAAATAAATCTAAAAAAAAATAAAAATAAATTATTGAATAAAAATATGGAATAATTTAATACATATTTGATTAAAACAATATATCAATAATGAGTTTATATATTTTAAAGTAAAGTGAATAAATATGCAAGAAAT
>CASHTC010001230.1:15000-26312 GCA_949357725.1 Hyperoplus immaculatus
CTCTCTCTCCCTGTGTGTGTGTCTCTCTCTCTCCCTGTGTGTGTGTCTCTCTCTCTCCCTGTGTGTGTGTGTGTGTGTGTGTGTGTGTGTCTCTCTCTCTCTCCCTGTGTGTGTGTGTCTCTCTCTCTCTCCCTGTGTGTGTGTGTGTGTGTCTCTCTCTCTCTCCCTGTGTGTGTGTGTCTCTCTCTCCCTGTGTGTGTCTCTCTCTCCCTGTGTGTGTGTGTGTCTCTCTCTCTCTCTCTCTCTCCCTGTGTGTGTGTGTGTGTGTGTGTGTCTCTCTCTCTGTGTGTGTGTCTCTCTCTCTCCCTGTGTGTGTGTGTGTGTGTGTGTGTGTGTGTCTCTCTCTCTCTCCCTGTGTGTGTGTCTCTCTCTCTCTCCCTGTGTGTGTGTCTCTCTCTCTCTCCCTGTGTGTGTGTCTCTCTCTCTCTCTCCCTGTGTGTGTCTCTCTCTCTCTCCCTGTGTGTGTGTCTCTCTCTCCCTGTGTGTGTGTCTCTCTCTCTCCCTGTGTGTGTGTCTCTCTCTCTCCCTGTGTGTGTGTGTGTGTGTGTGTCTCTCTCTCTCCCTGTGTGTGTGTCTCTCTCTCTCCCTGTGTGTGTGTGTGTGTGTGTGTGTCTCTCTCCCTGTGTGTGTGTGTGTGTGTGTGTGTGTGTGTGTGTCTCTCTCTCTCTCTCTCTCCCTGTGTGTGTGTGTGTGTGTGTGTGTCTCTCTCTCTCCCTGTGTGTGTGTCTCTCTCTCTCCCTGTGTGTGTGTGTGTGTGTGTGTGTCTCTCTCTCCCTGTGTGTGTGTCTCTCTCTCTCTCCCTGTGTGTGTGTCTCTCTCTCTCCCTGTGTGTGTGTCTCTCTCTCCCTGTGTGTGTGTCTCTCTCTCTCCCTGTGTGTGTGTGTGTGTGTGTGTGTGTGTGTGTGTGTGTCTTACCTCCATGTTGTTGAGGACCTTGAGGAAGGTGAAGGCCATTCCTCCTCCGATGATCATCTCATCCACCTGGTCCAACATGTTGTTGATCAGCTGGATCTTATCTTTAACCTTCGCTCTGCGCGCGCACACACACACACACACACACACACACACACACACACACACACACACGGAGAGAGAGACACACACACAGGGGGAGAGAGAGACACACACACACAGGGGGAGAGAGAGACACACACACACACAGGGGGAGAGAGAGACACACAAACACAGGGGGAGAGAGAGACACACAAACACAGGGGGAGAGAGAGACACACACACACACACACACACACACACACACACACAGAGGGAGAGAGAGAGACACACAGAGACAGACAGAGACACACACAGAGACAGACAGACAGAGAGAGAGAGAGACACACACACACACACAGGGAGAGAGACACACACACACACACACACACACACAGGGAGAGAGAGAGACACACAGACACACACACACACAGAGAGACAGACAGACAGACAGAGAGAGACACACACGAAAATATTAGTTAACAGTCATGGTGAAACAAGGTGAAAATGACTTAATAGTTCAACTGATTTTAAGGCACACAAACGGGCCCAGGACGGACACATTTTTAATTTTGTCAAAATGATTTCTTTCCAGCTCACACTCAGTACAGACAGGTAGTGGACCATGAGGAGACATTCACACAGTACAGACAGGTAGTGGACCATGAGGAGATATTCACACAGTACAGACAGGTAGTGGACCATGAGGAGACATTCACACAGTACAGACAGGTAGTGGACCATGAGGAGACATTCACACAGTACAGACAGGTAGTGGACCATGAGGAGACATTCACACAGTACAGACAGGTAGTGGACCATGAGGAGATATTCACACAGTACAGACAGGTAGTGGACCATGAGGAGATATTCACACAGTACAGACAGGTAGTGGATCATGAGGAGATATTCACACAGTACAGACAGGTAGTGGATCATGAGGAGATATTCACACAGTACAGACAGGTAGTGGATCATGAGGAGATATTCACACAGTACAGACAGGTAGTGGATCATGAGGAGATATTCACACAGTACAGACAGGTAGTGGACCATGAGGAGATATTCACACAGTACAGACAGGTAGTGGACCATGAGGAAATATTCACTGATTATGACAGAAAGTGATTTTGACAATAAGCGCGCCACCTTTAAAGGCCTACTTCACCGGTGTAAATTTGAAGGTGTATTGAACTCTGAGATCCTATGTAGTATAAATGTGCAAACATTTTTAGAAATCGGATCATCCTAGCCTGAGAAAAGGCAGAAAGAGTGTTTTATGGTCTCACTGTCTAACCCTACATTTTACTAATGTGACATCACTTCAGTAACAATTTAGGGCTAGGAATAACAGGACAGCTGGGCCAAGAGAAGACTGAGGGAAGAAAAACCTCATTCATTATATTATAATAGTGATTTTATAATGATAGAACGCCGGTTCCGTATGGGTGAAGTATTCCTTTAATGTACAGAGACAGCTAGCTTGCCGTGCTAACACAGTAACACAGTGTGCAGAAGGAGACCAGGTCAGATGTTATATAACGAGCTTAGAGTCTATTTCTGTTTGGCCAGCGGGGAGGTTAACACTAAAGCTGCTGGGTAATGATACGTACAGCAGGAGAGGGCAGAGCAGGCTAGTCCAATCCGTCACAATTAAAATGGGCAAAAAATAAAGCTTGGGTCAGTTTACAGTTCGGGCTTAAACCGGTTTAACTTTATGCAAATCGGCTAAAACCGGCATTTGTCATTTTGTGAGATCCTGGCTCATTGAACGCAAACATTGGCAGCAACATCAGAATCAGCTTTATTGGCCAGGTTTGCGTAAACAAACAAGGAATTTGACTTGGGTAACCATTTGCTCTCAAAGTCCATCACTCACTAATAGGAGCAATATCAGTAGGTCATCAATTAAGATTTAAATATAAACGGCCAGAGATTTAAGATTTAATACAAATATAAAATATAGTGCAAGGTTGATAGACTTGGGGTGTGGGCTATTTCTGAGCATTCAACAGAGTGACATGTACCAATATCCAACCGCCCAGAGACTTGCATGAATCTAGCCGGTATTGCATTAGCCTAACAGTAAGCAACAAGACGACATGATGTAATATTTAAAGGAATACTTCACCCATACGGAACCGGCGTGCTATCATTATAAAATCGCTATTATAATATAATGAAAGAGGTTTTTCTTCCCTCAGTCTTCCCTTGGCCCAGCTGTCCTGTTAATCCTAACCCTACATTCTACCATAATGTGATGTCACACATGGTAAAATGTAGGGTTAGACAGTGAGACCATAAAACACTCTTTCTGCCTTTTCTCAGGCTAGGATGAACCGATTTCTAAAATGTTTGCACATTTATACTACATAGGATCTCAGAGTTCAATACATCTTCATATTTCCACTGGTGAAGTAGGTCTTTAATGAAATTAAAGACCTATTAATGTGTGTATGATAGATTGTGTCCTAACCCTCCCAGGATAGCCAGGAAGGGCCTCTGAGGTGTGTGTGTGAGTGAGTCAGTGGTTGCGTTCCGAATCGCATACTCTTTCTTTTTTCTATTCTACATACTACATCCGACCAGAAAAAGAATCTAGTTAGGATGCAGTAGGCATACTATTGGGACATACTTTACTCTCTTATTTCATCATAACATTGCTCCTTGATCTTGCCTCTTGCTTTTATATCCGTCGCATCCCCGTTTGTTTTCATATGGAGGCTTCGTCGATGTGACGTCACTTCACGTGCGCACTGGATTGTCGGTCAGAATCGCCCAAATAGGATGCAGTTTTCAACACTAACAATCTTGGCCGCATGAAGTAGGACATCCGGGTACTTCTAACCATCCTAAATCTGGCCACAAGAATCGGGACATCCTAAATCTTTTTTGTACATACTTTATAGTAGAAAGTATGCCATTCGGAACACAACCAGTGAGTGAGTGAGTGAGTGAGTGAGTGAGTGAGTGAGTGAGTGAGTGAGTGAGTGAGTGAGTGAGTGAGTGAGTGAGTGAGTGAGAGAGAGAGAGAGTGAGTGAGTGAGTGAGTGAGTGAGTGAGTGAGAGAGTGAGTGAGTGAGTGAGTGAGTGAGTGAGTGAGTGAGTGAGAGAGAGAGTGAGTGAGTGAGTGAGTGAGTGAGTGAGAGAGTGAGTGAGTGAGTGAGAGAGAGAGTGAGTGAGTGAGTGAGTGAGTGAGTGAGTGAGTGAGTGAGTGAGTGAGTGAGAGAGAGAGAGAGAGAGAGAGAGAGAGTGAGTGAGTGAGTGAGTGAGTGAGTGAGTGAGTGAGTGAGTGAGTGAGTGAGTGAGTGAGTGAACTCACCCTCCCAGGATAGCCAGGAAGGGCCTTGCAGGTTTCTCCAGCGCCATGGCGAAGTAGTCCAGCTCCTTCTTCATCAGGAACCCAGCTGCTTTCTGAGGGAGGTTCACTCCTACCATAGAGCTGAGACAGAGAGAGAGAGACATGTTAATATCTGTCTGTCTGTCCGTCTGTCTGTCTGTCTGTCTGTCTGTCCATCTATCTATCAGCTGCTTTCTGGGGCAGGTTCACTGTCTGTCTGTCTGTCTGTCTGTCCGTCCATCTATCTATCTATCTATCTATCTATCTATCTATCTATCTATCTATCTATCTATCTATCTATCTATCTATCTATCTATCTATCTATCTATCTATCTATCTATCTATCAGCTGCTTTCTGGGGCAGGTTCACTGTCTGTCTGTCTGTCTGTCTGTCTGTCCGTCCATCTGTCCATCTATCAGCTGCTTTCTGGGGCAGGTTCACTGTCTGTCTGTCTGTCTGTCTGTCTGTCTGTCTGTCTGTCAGTCATGTAGCAGTCAACACAATCGAAGCTCGTTTTAGAAATCTGATGTAGAAATGTGTTAAATTATTCTTAGTCACCTGTGTGGAAACATTTGTACAGTTGCTTTTTTAATTTTTAATTATTTTTTTCTCTTTTTTACACTTGTGTGTTGTATGTCCTTTAAATGGACCACGACTCTCCTCAATAAAGCAAATATCTATCTATTCATCCCTCCCTTCATCCCCCCTCCCTCCCTCGCATCCATCTATCTATCTCTCCCTCCCTCCCTCTCACCTGTCTGTCTGTCTGTCTGTCCATCCCCCTCACCTGTCTGTCTGTCTGTCTGTCCATCCCCCTCTCCCTCCCTCGCATCCATCTATCTATCTCTCCCTCCCACCTGTCTGTCTGTCTGTCTGTCCATCCATCCCTCCCTCCCTCCCTCCCTCCCACCTGTCCATCTATCTATCTATCCATCCCTCTCTCCTGTCTGTTTATCTATCTATTCATCCATCCATCTCCCTCCATCTGTCTATCCATCCCTCTCTCCTGTCTGTTTATCTATCTATTCATCCATCCACAGGGCTCCAGAGTGCGCCTAATTTGGGCGCACATGCGCCCAAAAATCTGGTGAGTGCGCCCAGATATTTTCACTGGTCGCACCAGTGCACCTGAAATATTATGTCATATTATTTAATATTGGGTGCTGTGCTGCACGATTCATCTAATCACGATGTGAGCTAGAGCAATTACATTCCTCACAAATGGCTGCGATTGCGATTTAATGTAGGATAAATGTGCGCACGTGTGTGTCTAAACGTTCCAACCGCTCCTCTCGTCTTTTTGGTGGCGCCCCTCGGCTCCTCTGACAGTGTGTGTGTGTGTGTGTGTGTGTGTGTAGCTGCGCGCGCACCTACACGGTGTGCAAGTCAGATGCAGACTATGGTGCAGAAGCAGAGTAAACAAACAAACATGGACACCGACGCGCATCAGCATCCACGCTGAACTGTGACGGAAATCAAAGCCAACGTCTGCTATATGGGGATTTTTAGGATTCAGTAAGGTGACGTTGAACACATTGAACTGCTGTCTAAAACTTGGAAAGTAATAGTCGCTATATGTCGCGTGGCAACTCGCCCAGTCTATCAATTCAGTGCGGAGAAAAGTCGAATGCATGAGAGTGAAGGGCCACGCAAGTTTCAGTAAGTTGATATAGACTATTGTCTTGAGGAATGCCTTTATTTTCATGGGGAAATTATGATTATTTTTTAATAAAGTGTTTTATTATTTTGAAAACAGTGTAGGTAAGGGGTGTGCAAGATTACACGTGTACTCGTTTGGTAAATCATAAACGTTTAGGAAAAAATCAATAAATGAAAACCGTTTTTTTTTTTTTTTTTTTTTTTTTCACTTTGGGAAATGATTATATTTCCAGGAGTGGAGGGCGATATGATTAACTGTAGGCTACTAAAGCAGATAACACAACACATTATTGTGTTTGGTTACAATATTTATTAATTGAATATTTAACTGCACGCCGAACAGCTGATCGCTCGCGAGCCCAACGGCCCCGACAGAGGGAGTCAGTCTAATGACAGATGATCACTAGGCAGTTATGATCACTTAAGTCAAAAGGCAAAATCATGAAATTACTGCCTCTTTCTTTCTGTCTGTCTGCTTGTCTTTCTCACTGCACACTGTCACTCCAACAGCCTCGGCAAAAAAAGTGACGTTGACCCCCCCCCCCCCCCCCCATATTACGGTTAAATGTGTACACAAAAAAATTGCTGACTGTAACCATTTAGACATTTATGTAAACATTCACACCCCTAGTGTAGGCTGCTAGCCTAGTACAAGCTTTATTTTCTATATATTTTCAATGATTCTTAATATGTGTTTGTTTTAAATTGAGATCAAGTTTCAAAACTATCAATAATCGCAAATTTTCCTTGAAAACCAAGAATCATAATACCATTTATTTATTATATTGCATCGCAAATCGCAATATTAGCCGCTATAATCGCAATCGCACAATTTCTCCAAAACGTGCAGCACTAATTTGGTGCACCCAAAATATATGCTGGTGCACCTAGATGAAAAAGTTAGGCGCACCGGTGCACCCAATGAAAAAGTTAGTCTGGAGCCCTGATCCATCTCCCTCCCTCCCTCCCCCTCCATCTGTCTGTCTGTCTATCCCTCCCTCCCTCTATCTATCTATGATCTATCCCTCCCTCCCTCCCCCTCCATCTGTCTATCCATCCCTCTCTCCTGTCTGTTTATCTATCTATTCATCCATGCATCTCCCTCCCTCCCTCCCTCCCTCCCTCCCTCCCTCCCTCCCCCTCCATCTGTCTGTCTGTCTGTCCATCCCTCCCTCTATCTCTCTCACCCGTCTATTCATCCATCCATCCATCTCCCTCCCTCCCTCCCCCTCCATCTGTCTGTCTATCCCTCCCTCTATCTCTCTCACCTGTCTCTCTATCTATGATCCCTCCCTCCCTCCCTCCTCTCACCTGTGAGCTCTGTGCGCGGTCCCGAAGGCGTCGTTAACATAGACGTCTCCCAGTTTAGACAGAGAGGCTCTGAATGAATCTATCTCTGCCTGGGACGCTTTGGTCTGAGAGAGAGAGAGGGAGAGGGAGAGACAGAGAGGGAGAGAGAGAGAGAGGGAGAGGGAGGGACAGAGGGAGAGGGAGAGACAGAGAGGGAGAGAGAGGGAGAGAGGGAGGGAGAGAGAGAGAGAGAGAAGAAGAATGTCAGTGTTAATTCATATGTTGATTTTGACAGATATTTTAACCAGATGTATACCAATTAAAAAAGGTGCTATGAAGAACTTTTAAATATTTCTTAGGGAAAGAGGAGGTTAGTTAATGTGTTTATATTCACAGATCTCTAAAAACTTGACGTAAAACGATTATTCGGGGAAATTATGACACACACACACACACTTTAGACCCTTTTGGCAATATTTTACAGAGACAACATTGAGTTATTGATTGTACAAGTTCTGCATTTGTTTAGGGAGAGAGTGAAAGAGAAATCAAGACCGTTTCAGAAACATTTAGGAGTTAGTCTACATGAAGCATGTGAGAGTTTGGCAGATAGCTGCTTCACTTTAGCAGTGGAAGGTTGCAGGGCAGAGAAAGGTCCTGTGTGTGTGTGTGTGTGTGTGTGTGTGTGTGTGTGTGTGTGTGTGTGTGTGTGTGTGTGTGTGTGTGTGTGTGTGTGTGTGTGTGTGGCAGAGAAAGGTCGACAGAGAGCTACAGTGTCGGGCAAATGTCAAAATGAAAAGTCCTTCCAACGTCTTTCTCTTCACCCCACATGACTGTTCAGCTAGATAGAAGAGCATGCTGCTACACCAACACTATAGGCTCTCTTTAGTAAGAGTAACACCACCTTAGTGAGGTTAATACAGCTCTGTTTCTTTAATTAACTAAGAGATTCCCGGTTTCTGTCTGCCTGTCTCCCTGTCTGTCTGTCTGTCGGTGTGACTGCCTGTCGGTCTCTCTCCCTCCCTGCCTGCCTGCCTGTCTGTCTCCATGCCTCCCTGTCTCTCTCTCTCTCCCTCCCTACATACCAGCCAGGGCTCTGTGGACAGGAAAAGCAACTCAACCCACTGACCTTCAGGAGAAATGTCAACAGGTCAGAACTGCTGCAGCTGACACACACACACACACACACACACACACACACACACACACACACACACACACAGTCTGTGGATCCTAGACTGTATATACTGTTAGCTAAGGACCAGTGTTGTGCTCGTCAGTGAAGTAAAATATTACTCATTACTTCTTTAAGAAGGGATATATTTTCTTTAGCTATTACTCCATGCCAAAAGTAATGTTATATCACTTTCATATTTACATCGGACAAAAGTGGTAATTGTATCCTTAAATACAGACCTTACATGTGCACCTAACATGAATGCAGATAAAGCCCTATTTACACAGAATTAGTATAAACTGTGGAATTAATTTTTTTGTAATATTTGCGGAGGACGTCTATAACGACTCCAGACCAACCTTTATACAAATGTGATGGTTAGTAAAGCAACTGTTGTTTCTTCTGATATGTCACTCTCTCATCCGCCATTTCCTTAATACTTTAATAAACACAAACTATTTCCCTCTGGAGGGAGCAGTTAATGGAGACTGAAGACATTGGTCAGTGGCCGACTCATATCACAGTAACGTGGAAGAATCTTTAGCAAAAATAATGCAATGGAAAGTTCTAATTTTCTTCCATTGCAGTGCACCTGGTAGTATAAAAATAACTAATTCACCTTATGGTATACATATAAATACATTCTACATTCTCTGCCCCTCCTGCCTATGACATCATCAGAAGGTGACGCAGCAGTTTGTCAGAGACGCTGCAGCTGGAGTGACTGTGCGTTTTCCTCCAGGAGACCTCAATAGCCGTGTTAGAAATCGTTCCCTATTCACACACACACACACACACACACACACACACACACACACACACACACACACACGATAAAGTGAACTACATAGGGAACGAAATAAACCACTGAGAATTGAAACACCACAACAAAATGGCGAACACCCTATATAGTGCACTATATCCGTGATAGGGAGCGATTTGGAACACAGCTAATGTGTCTAGAGAGGACACAGTCTGCTAGTGCATATAGAATTATGATTATATGTTTGTGTTAAATTCACAAGGCCAGGAGACTTTTTTCCTACATCATGGCAACACACTGATCAGTATAGAAGCCATTGCTGAAGGATTCTGACCCCTAAACGCCTTTTGGTGATTTTGTGAGTGCAGGGAGAAATTTCAAAGATTTTGCTGATTACTCACATCCATCCATTTACCCAACCAGCCCAATAAATCTAACACTACTTCAGCTATCCAAAAGGCGTATAAAAATATCATTATTTGCACTGATGGCCTAGTTTACTGTGGCATGTAATTCATGATCATCAGAGGGAAAATTACACTGTTTCAGAAATATTTAAAAAAGTTCCTCGTAGCTCCTTTAACCAAACATTTGATGCACCAAAACCTGCTTAAACAAACTCCTGTGCCTTCATTAAGTCCACACACACACACACACACACACACACACACACACACACCTTGTTTCCTGCAGCATCCTTGCCCTTGCCCTCCTCAGCCACGTGGAAGCGGAGGTTTTCCAGCAGGATGACGGAGCCAGCGGCCGGGCTGGCGCAGGCTGCCTCTACCTCAGGACCAACACAGTCCTTCAGAAACTTCACATCCCTACAGAGGGGCACAGGGGCACATCATTTACTCTGTCTGTCTGTCTGTCTGTCTGTCTGTGTCTACAGAAAGATGATTGCTACATTGATTGACATTAATTTTTATCTCTAAGTCCTCTTATAATGACAAGGTTTTGATCATGAAATGCTTAGGCTGCGATACCGAGAACCAATGTTCTTACACACACACACACACACAGGGGCAATGAATAATTTACTTTGTTTTAATCGTAAGGGCTAGATCCACAAATAGTGAATTGTGCTCGCTAATAGCTCCGTGATTTGGAGCAAAGGGGAATGAATGGGTAGCAGGTAATGTTCTTGTCAATACAATATTTTTTTAAAATCCATTGACCTTAATTTATCTACCCTACACAGGGACAGAAAGATGATTTTATACATTGGATTGCTGTTATTTTATCTCCCAGTCATCTTATAATGAAGAGACAACTCTGATATTAAACCGGTTCAAATCTAATTCACAATAAGTTATCACCATGTAAATAGCAGTGTGTGTGCTCAACCTTAAATCAGAAAAAAAAGGTGAAAGTCGGAGTAAGCCAAATGACATGACAAACCATGACAGCCTGCCCTGGGACCAGTGAACTATGCTTGTTTATTCACAATATACTGATTGACATGTAAACAGGAATATTCCTGTAGCATTGTAGTGTAAGTAGTGTAAGTGAGTGAGTGAGTGAGTGTCTGTCTGTCTGTCTGTCTGTCTGTGTGTCTATATGTCTGTCTGTGAGTGAGTGAGTGAGTGGTGAGTGAGTGTCTGTCTGTCTGTCTGTCTGTCTGTCTGTCTGTCTGTGAGTGAGTGAGTGTCTGTCTGTCTGTCTGTGAGTGAGTGAATGTCTGTCTGTCTGTCTGTCTATATGTCTGTCTGTGAGTGAGTGAGTGAGTGTCTGTGTGTCTATATGTCTGTCTGTGAGTGAGTGAGTGTCTGTCTGTCTGTCTGTCTGTGAGTGAGTGAGTGAGTGAGTGAGTGTCTGTCTGTTCCTCACCTCCCCAGCAGAGTCTTGAGTTCGGCTGCGACCGGCTCCAGACTGAATTTCTGGGGCATTGGGGTCCCGTCCGGCCGGCCCAGATGGCTCATCAGTACCACAGACTTGGCTCCTTTATCCAGACAGTGCTGGATGCTGGGGACCGCAGCCTTCACTCTGCAAAGATATGGATACAAAGGGTAAGTTAGTGTGTGTGTGTGAGTTTGTGTGTGTGAGAGTTAGTTTGTGAGTGTGTGAGTGTGTGTGAGTGAGTGAGTTTGTG
>CASHTC010001231.1:10000-12340 GCA_949357725.1 Hyperoplus immaculatus
TCTCTTAATGCCTTTGTCATGGGTATACGCTCACCTAGGAACAACAGCAGGCGTGTAGAAACACTACCGCTTTTGTCCAAAGGGGGGCGCTAGAATGAACACAAACCGAAAGTTCCTCAGAGCACCTTTAAAACAATTCTTAATTTCATGACATTGATTAAATCAAATGTGTAATCAATTAATTGAGATAGCAATTGGCAGATATATAGACATGCTAAGTTGCTATTAGCTATTAGCTTCTTGGGGGTTTTCTGGGCACTTCATGGTGTTGTGGTAAAATGGCTGTTTTTAGGGTTTCTCCCCAAATCCAAAACAGAAAAATATTGGATTTAAATTTTTTGGATTTGCGTTGATTTATGCAGAGTGGTTTGGTCTATTTATTTAAAAATATATATAAATATATATATAGCTCTAAGTCATGGCTAGGATCCTTTGAAAGTGGCATATTCTAGTATTGGCCTTTTTTGAGCGTTGCATATTATTCATGGGTTAAAGGTGAAGTAAGTGATTTTTTTTTGTTATTATAAGTGTTAAATCTCTCTATATTCATACAGCAATCACTTAAACAGTATGCACAGTTCATAACACAGGTCTCCCAGTCGTTCAGCTCTGCAGTGAATTGCTAGATAAAATTGTCGAGTATCCCGCTCGTTTTTTAATTTTTTTTTAATCCAATCAGGAGACAGAGCGCTATAAAGAGGCGGGGTCTCTGTGCCCCCTGTGAACGATGACTCGCTGCTCTCCATCGCGGCACTATCTGATGAAGACGGCTGTGTGTTCATGTAGTGGTGACGTAGGGACGAGGGGAGGGGACTGCTAAAGCTAACTGCTAGTCACTGACAGTCACGGAACTTAGCTAACAGGACCAAATCACTTACTTCCCCTTTAAAATGAACCAATTAACGGCCTTAATTCTTGAGTAATGGTCGACATATTCAACTGTCTCGAGATAATGCATTTAATAATAATAATAATAATAATAATAATGGCTCAGTTTCATGATAGTAAAGCATCTGAAAAGAGTTATAGGCATATTTATCAATCCAAATTAAAGATATTGTCATTTAAGTTTACCTTAGATACAGCCACGGTCGTCAGGTGAGCATGGTTAATGTTACGTGTGCGTGTTTTTTGCATTTTACGCGAGTGCAATTATTTCGTTATATTAGCATGCATCATGACATCTTAAGACTGGTGCTAAAGCTACGAGCTAATGCCGTAATTTTTTTTCTTCGACTTCCATAAAGCATTGAGAGAGCGTTTTCCATAGTTATAAGTGCCTTAGGATAAACAACTAACCATCCAAATTATTAGGGTTCGATCGTTGCATTTAAGAAAGGGGTCCCAATTTGCTTTTAAAGGGCACCATGACCCATCTCAACACATAGGCACAAGGCTTAAGGTCATCATACAGTCAGAAAATCATACAGGCCTACTATTTTGGGGATCTTACGAGGGTCTTAAATGTGTTTTATTGGAGTTACTTTCAGGGGGGGTCCTGGATATTTTTTTCTTAAGGTTTATCATACCATCAGAAAAATCATACTGGTCCATGTCTGTACTGCTATTTTAGGGGATGTTAAGAGGGTCTTTAATGTAGTTTACTTGAGTACTTTAAATTGGTCTTACGACACTCTTAAATGGGTTATTTTGAGTACTTTTCAAGGGGGGCTTTCAAAAGTTTTTAAATGTGTTTATTTTAGTTATTTTTCGGGGGTCCTTACGAGGGTCTTCCAGCGGGTCTTTCAAGGATATTTAAAGGGTTTTTATTTTTTCATTTGAGTCTGTCTCATCTGAAGCTGTCCTCCACAGAGGGGGTCTGGAAGCATCATATTATCATCAACATTATCAACACCATCAGAAAATCATACCGGCCCATGTCTATACTGCTATTTTAGGGGGTGTTACAAGTCTCTTCGATGGGTTTTATTGGGGGGGTCTTACAAGGCTATTAAATGGGTTATTTGAGGACTCTTTAGGGGGTCTTCCAACACTCTTAAAATGCTCTTTTAAGGGGGTCTTTTTTCTATTCATTTGAGTCTGTCTGTTCTGAAGCTGTCCTCCACCGATGGGTCAGCTAGCATGAGTTCCCCGTCCAGCATGCCCCAGAGCCAGGTGGTCATGCGCAGAGGATCATCCAGGCTGAAGGCATCCATCTCAAGCCCGGGACGTGGGACAGGGCTGAGGCTATCTCCTTAGACAGGCCGGGGGGGGAGTCGCCTAGGGGACAGACAGACAGGTTAAAGATATCTCCTTACAGAACAGACAGACAGACAGACAGACAGACAGACAGACAGACAGACAGACAGACAGACAGACAGAGAGACAGACAGACAGACA
>CASHTC010001232.1:5000-15000 GCA_949357725.1 Hyperoplus immaculatus
GTCTATCTATCTATCTATCCTTTATTTTCAGCTTGTTAAAGTGTGTTTCAGTGTCTGTCTGCCTGTCTGCCTGTCTGCCTGCCTGCCTGCCTGTCTGTCTGTCTGTCTGTCTCTTACCGTTTCTCCCTGTTCTGGGTGTACGAGCTCCTGAAGAAGCCCAGTAGCTCGTCCTCGATGGCTCTGTCTGTCTGTCTGTCTGTCTGCCTGTCTGTCTGTCTGTCTGCCTGTCTGTCTGTCTGTCTGTCTGTCTGTCTGTCTGTCTGCCTGTCTGCCTGTCTGTCTGTCTGCCTGTCTGTCTGTCTGCCTGTCTGTCTGTCTGTCTGTCTGTCTGTCTGTCTGTCTGTCTGCCTGTCTGTCTGTCTGTCTGTCTGTCTGTCTGTCTGTCTGTCTGTCTGTCTGTCTGTCTGTCTGCCTGCCTGTCTGTCTGTCTGTCTGTCTGTCTGTCTGTCTGTCTGCCTGCCTGTCTGTCTCTTACCGTTTCTCCCTGTTCTGGGTATAGGAGCTCCTGAAGAAGCCCAGCAGTTCGTCCTCGATGGCGGCCTCGTAGGTGACGTTGAGCCGGTAGAGTCTGGAGGCCTTCAGCTCGCGGTGAAGCACGACCACGTAGAGCTGGTTCGACGGAAACCCAAAATGGCGGTGGATTCTCATTGCTCCGCCCCCTGGCTTGTTGCTAGGGCGACCGCCGGCGCCACCTTCCGCTGTCACAGACACGCGGTCAATCTGAAAGAAAAAGGCGCGAAGAAGAATTATTATGATGATGAAATATGAATCAAAGAAATATGCTTTTATTTAAAGGTGCCAAGACGAACTTTCAGTGTGTGTTCATTCTAGCGCCCCCCTTTGGACGAAAGCGGTAGTGTTGTTACCACGCCAGCTGTTGTTCCTGGTTGAGTGTATACCCATGACAAAGGCATTAAGAAAAACTATATAAAAATAGTATTCTTTGCACTGATGGTCACATTTGCTGTTACATGTAATTTATGATCATCAGAGGAAAAATGAGACTGTTTCAGAAACGATTTAGAATTTCCTTGTAGCGACTTCTGTCATACAACTCCGTCATCATGAATTTTTGAAGGTCTTAAGTTTCATCTATTTAGAAGGGAAAACTAAACTTTCGTATCAACTTGGTATTAAAACATCAAAATGGTGAATGGTAAATGGACTTGACTTATATAGCGCCTTCTAGCCGATTTTCTCAGCCCCAAAGCGCTTTACATATCTTACCACATTCACCCATTCATACACACACTCATACACCGATGGCAGTAGCTGCCATGCAAGGCAGAACCATCGGGAGCAATTTGGGGTTCAGTGTCTTGCTCAGGGACACTTCGACATGTGGCGGGGAGACAGGGGATCGAACCTCCGACCAAAGTACCCATATAAGGCCCCCCCCCCCCCCCACTATGACGTGCAGCGAAACAACGATTTGTGTTTCTGTTGAATGTGAAGTATATGCACATTTTCAGTTCAGAAGGGATCGCATACTGTCATGTGTTGCTGACTTTCTGTCTCGTGCATGTCATGTCTGGGACACGTCTAGTCCCCAGCGTTAGCACTAAACAAGGAGAAGCAGCTTTAAAGGGACACTGTGTAACATTTTAAGTAATTTATTAGCTAAAATCAATATCCTCATTCATAAATATGTCCTCATTGGTGTAAAATCACCTCTGCCAATAATCTGAATTATCCTCCTGAGCGGAGAATTACAAATATTAATATTACATTTTGTACATTGAGCAGGCAAGTCTTATGGAGGAATCCATGTTGGTTGGAATGTCATCAGGTGCATTGTTTAAAATGTAGAATTGTTCTTGTCCTTGAAGGCCACTGTAGCTTCTGTTATTATTCTAAAGGGGTGGGGTTACCCAGGGAGCGTTGCATTCTAGAACTTTGTAGAACTTTCTTGATGATGTCATATTACACACTGCACCCTTAAGTTCTTTTAAATCAAAACTGAAGACTTTTCTGTTTCCATTTTAACCTGTAATTTTTATTTAATTTAAATGTTTTACTTCTCTTCATATGTTGTATTCATTGTTCTAATGTCTATTCTAAACTTGATGTATTTTAATGTTGATGTATTTCATGCCCCACTTTGAATGGCCTTGAGTCTGAATTGTGTTATAGAAATAAACTTGCCTTGCCTATGTGTCTGTGAATCATGCCATATCAACTGTAGTTAGACGCATAATGTCTTAAATCAACCCAAAATGTCCCCCCTGTATCACAGAAGTGAAATCAACACACAGCAAAGGGTCTTGAGAGAAATCTGCTATATGCAAACTGGCTAAGAGAAGAACTTTGTCATCGTTAAATAAACAGACGTGATTAAATTGATTTTTTTTTTTTTTTGCATAAATTCAGAGCGGCGATGCGTGACAGTAACATGCCCCGGCAACAGTGGGAACAAGTGTGTGTGTGTGTGTGTGTGTGTGTGTGTGTGTGTGTGTGTGTGTGTGTGTGTGTGTGTGTGTGTGTGTGTGTGTGTGTCTACTTGTACAAGTATTTTTGTGGGTTTTTTTTTTGTTTTATACTGTAAGAGTTAGGACATTTTTGGGTTGGGGTTAGGCATTTAGTAGAGTGTCCTCACAAGTATAGCCGTACAAACGTGTGTGTGTGTGTGTGTGAGTGAGTGAGTGAGTGAGTGAGTGAGTGAGTGAGTGAGTGAGTGTGAGTGAGTGAGTGAGTGAGTGAGTGAGGGGGCGTGTGCGTGTGTGCGTGCCTGCGTGTGTGTGTGCGTGTGTGTGTGTGTGTGTTGCCGCTCTTTGATGATTGAGCTAGTCGATAGAGGCAGAGCTCCCGCTGACACAGGGAGGAAACGTTGGGGGATTAACTGGATGTTCTTCACCGGTTTCCTGGTGAGTCAGCGAACGCATCGCGGGCGATACGTGATGCCTTCAAGGACCCCGCTCAACCCCAAAATGAATTTTAATTATTTGGCATATTGGTGTGTGTGTGTGTGTGTGTGTGTGTGTGTGAATTTTCTGAACTCCCTCGCTTTCAAGCCCTCATTTTGACCCCAGTTTGAATGTTATAACGTCATTATCGATTCTCCAAGGGTTTGACCTCTCAGGGCAACTGGGACTATAGAAGTTTATTTAAAGCTACAGTGCGTAATTTGCTTAAGCTTACGGTGATCGTGCATGGATTTTTGACTTAACTGCTTTTTGAAATTAACCTTGTCTCTTTGCATCTGTACATTTCTCGTATGCAAAACCATCTTTAACGGACATTATCTCAACATTAGTTTTTTTTTTCTTTCAATACTCCGAACCAGAAATCTCAACTTCTGGTAATGGTAAATGGACTTGTATAGCGCTATATCTCCGTTTATCACAGACTCAAAGCGCTTTACATTGTTTTTGTACACATTCACCCAGTCACACACACATTCATACACCGATAGCAGCAGCTACCACGCAGGGTAGGCTTAGCACTAGGGTGCTAAGCTAACTAAGCTAACTATCGGGAGCAATTCGGGGTTCAGTATCTTGCCCAGGGACACTTCGACATGTGGCGGGGAGACGGGGGATCAAACCTCCGACCCTGCACACCAGAGGCGAACACCCTACCCACTTCGCCACTGCCGCCCCTTCTAAAGGCTCAAACTTCTAAAGCACTTACATCAACTAACCTTTCCATAATCCTTCTCAGCACTATTCTGAAGGTTATTACAGAAGGATTTGTTCATATGTTGTTCACTGTCTGATTTATGAGACATTTAGTTCCGATTCTAGAAAAGAAAAAAAAAATCCGACTCTCTGTTCTTATTGGCTGTTGGGACTGTCCATTCACTTTGGCACCGACGTTGTTGGTGTAGAGAGCGTGTCAGGGAGGGACCATAGGGGAGGGACCAAAGAGAACAAGTGGAGCGGTTGAGGTATTTGGATTCAAATCTCTATCCCAACTGCCATTTTCGCCCCCAAATCCTCCACCCCAGCTTTAACGTCAGTAATCAACTGGTAAGGTTTTATGATGATACATATAAGGTATAAACGTGTTACTGTATTCACCTGCAGTGTCGCGCCTAAAAGCATTTCTCTCAAAGCTACTTACAGGAGGATTTTTACCACTATACTTATCTACCAGCATGTTGTATTTATAGCCTCACTTTTCTGTTCTAGCATTTTCACATCATGGCACACACACACACACACACACAGAGAGAGAGTCACACACACACAGTCACAGAGAGTCACACACACACAGTCACAGAGAGTCACACACACACAGTCACAGAGAGTCACACACACATACACACACACAGTCAGATACACACACACACACACAGTCAGATACACACACACACACAGTCACTCACACACAGAGAGAGTCACACACAGTCACTCACACACACAGTCACTCACACACACAGTCACACACACACACACACAGTCACACACACAGTCACACACACACACACACCTTCCCACTCTCACACACACACACAAACACTGCAGGGTTTCTTTAAAATTGGCCTTTTGACCAAATCAGACAAATTTATTTCTCACATTAGTGACCCTCAACAATCTCATTGCTAAGGCGTTTTCTCTCAAAACCCCGAGACTGTCTTAAAGCTCCCATATTATACACTTTTCGGTTCTATTATACACCATATCATATGGTCTTAGTAGTCCCTAATACATTTTTCTTTAATTGTTTGCTGAAAAAAACTTTCAGATAATTTATTGTACTATGCTGATGTTCAGCTAATCTCACAATGGCCTATTTTTTAAAAAGAGCTGCAGCTCCCCTCTTAAATATACAATCTTTGAGCTGCCCCCGCCCCCTGTCCGGAAGCGAAGCCAGATACGCCTCGCCCTCTGTCTGTCAGGGCCGTGGACCAATAAGAAATAGGGGTGTGGGCTGCACAGTGGAAGCTTCTGGCTTTCCAGTTTGTGAGGTCAGAAAAGGGGAAAATTCTGACTGAAGTATATTGGGGGGGGAGGGGTGGGGGTTTCAGAAAGGGGGAGAGTGAGAACAGGAGAGATTGTTATTTTTTTAAATATTATGGCAGTCTCTAGGCACACCGTGGACCCATGGATATGTTAGAACACATTTAAAAAGTGCATTTAGCATAATATGTGACCTTTAACACACACACACACACACACACACACACACACACACACACACACACACACACACACACACACACACACACACACACACACACACACACACACACACACACACACACACACACACACACACAGATTGTCTTGAAGAAAATTCGGCTGAAACTGCAGCTTTTGTGGGTTAATTGGAGACGTTAAGGGAACCTCCAAGGGGCCAAATGTGCAAAAGAAATGTCTCTGTGTTTGAGCGCGGCTTTGTTTCTGGGATGTTAATTTATCTGGAAAGAGTCATTGGGAAAAGTTATCAAGTGTATCAGACAGACTGTGAGTGTGTGTGAGTGAGTGAGTGAGTGAGTGAGTGAGTGAGTGAGTGAGTGAGTGAGTGAGTGAGTGAGTGAGTGAGTGAGTGAGTGTGTGAGAGAGTGAGTGAGTGAGTGAGTGAGTGAGTGAGTGAGTGAGTGAGTGAGTGAGTGAGTGAGTGAGTGAGAGTGTGTGTGTGAGTGAGTGAGTGTGTGAGAGAGTGTGTGTGTGAGTGAGTGAGTGAGTGAGTGAGTGAGTGAGTGAGTGAGTGAGTGAGTGAGTGAGTGAGTGAGTGTGAGTGAGTGAGTGAGTGAGTGTGAGTGAGTGAGTGAGTGAGTGTGAGTGAGTGAGTGAGTGTGTGAGTGAGTGAGTGAGTGAGTGTGAGTGAGTGAGTGAGTGAGTGAGTGAGTGAGTGAGTGAGTGAGTGAGTGAGTGAGTGAGTGAGTGAGTGAGTGAGTGAGTGTGAGTGAGTGAGTGTGTGTGTGTGTCCTTTAGGATGTTAATTTGTTTAGAAAGAATCGTTGGGAAACGTTATCAAGTGTACTGGACTGTATAGACACACAGACAGTAGCTGCCACTTACTCTATGGACTGAAACACTGATGGGACCGAAGAAGACAAGTTGGGAATAATAACAAAAGATAGATGGATAGATGGCTGGCTGGATGGCTGGATGGATGGATGGATGGATGGATGGATGGATGGATGGATGGATGGATGGATGGCTGGCTGGATGGATGGATGGCTGGCTGGCTGGCTGGCTGGCTGGCTGGCTGGCTGGATGGATGGATGGCTGGATGGATGGATGGATGGATGGATGGATGGATGGATGGATGGATGGATGGATGGATGGATGGATGGATGGATGGATGGATGGATGGATGGATGGATGGATGGATGGATGGATGGATAGATGGATAGATAGATAGATAGATAGATAGATAGATAGATAGATAGATAGATAGATAGATAGATAGATAGATAGATAGATAGATAGATAGATAGATAGATAGATAGATAGATAGGAACCTACCTCTAGTCTGTCCGCGTGCAGCACTATGAATCTCGTGGCGTTGACGCATTCTATCTCGATGGAAACCTCTCCGGAGAACGTGAAGTTATCCATGTACACGGCCAGCTTTAGGTCATAGTGCCTCGGCCTGATCCAACCTGACAGCCGCGAATTCCTCCAGGGCTGGGCTGTCTCCTCCTCTCCTCTATCCCCATTTCGGTCACCTCTGCTCCCATTGAACTTCGTCGAACCCCCCCCTCCTCCACCACCTCTGGAGCCCGAATCATTCAGCCCTCCGTCGCTATTGCTTCCACCGCTACAGTCCTCGAATCGCACGCTAAGCACAACAGCGACCGCAGTGACGATTATGAGGGTGAGGATGGACAACGCAAAGCCCACAACCAATCGTTTGTGGATTGTCACGTGCTGTGCGGTGGTTCTCGGACGGACCACCACAGAATCGGCCCACTGATCTGAAAGTCCACGGCCGTTTCGCATGGCTCCTGGGCTACTGTCGTTCAATCCCATTTAGCCGTTAAAAGCGTCACTGAAAAAACGGTGACGAAAATATAATCGTAAAAACACAAACTTCAGAAAATCGTTCCAGCTCATGTAATGTGGGGAGTTAAGTGGGGGATTGTAAGCTTCGGAAAAGAGTTCGGCATTTTATCGTTCGTCAATCCAATCAAAAGATATTGGCATTTAAGTTTAATAAACTTTACAGGAATTTGGGTTTTAGATGAGGCTATGGGGTTATGCTCTGGTTCTTATGACACAATACGTATTTTTTTTTGTTAGATATATTCATGAACATTTATTTTAATTTTTTTTTTTTATTGAGACACTCCACTTTGATATCATATATGGATTTTTTTATATATATATTTTAGACTATGTATACAGAGGTTTTAAGGTTAAGTGTCAACATCACATGTATGCTCAAAAACAAGCTCAATAGAGTATGAGATTTATACCCATATAGTTGCATTTGAAATCAGCTAGGTAAGGTAGATATCAAGGCACTACACATAAGGGTTTAAGACTATATTTAAAAAAAAAAAAAAGGTTGTTCCGATTATCCCAAAGATTTAAAATTCCCAGTCCTTCAAAAAGTCCCGTTCTTGCTTCGAAAATCCTCAAACTCAGAACTCCTTGTATGTCCTTTCTGAGACTGCTGCACGTCTTACATTTCAAGCAACACGACTGACACTCCACAAAAGGAAGCGCTTATGTGATAGTCAGGTGCATTTTGTTATTTGCGGTGAGGGAAGAAAGCAGAGAAAAATCAATATTGCACGAATGCACGGGCTCAATTTCAAGTTCTACATGCAGAATGAGGGGAAGGGAGGGGTATGTAGCTCTGAATGTGGCTATACAGTGAGCATACCAGCCATATAGATGCATTGGAAATCAGCTAGATAAGGTAGATTGTAAAGCACTACACATAAAGTTTTGAGAATAGGATTAAAGGTTTGTTATAAGGACCTGTGTGCTGTTGCCACAATTCAGACAAATTTACTCACCAATTTCAGACTATGTAAATTCTAATTTTTTTAGACACTTTTAAGTCGATGTAGCCACATAAAATGACATTTAAACCAACACAGAATAGTTTAAGAGGCAGGGTATCGTCTCTAGACTGTTGTAAAGTTAATTACTTATGAATTAAAGCGCTTTCACACTCCTGCGTTGAAGCACACACACACACACACACACAAAGCCCTCTAGGACTATGATGGGTATAATGCGATCTGAGAATACCACAGATTGCTTTCTCTCCAAGACTCAACAGTAAGATTACTTCGACATTTTAGACCTCAACAAGTTATAAGTACATATTCAGATTTTGTTATAATTTAAATACAATTAACATTACAGTTTTTGCATCAAGAAATTAACAGAATTTGACAACTTTTGCCTCATTTTTTTTGGGGTTAAGTTGTGGTATAAACAAAAGTCTAAATCAATTCCAATTTTTTTTTCGGCATATAATGAATAATATCGAGTTGCCTATTGGAGGGATGTTATAGTTTTTTTTTCTGTGCACGTTTTCACTGCCTTTTATTTTGATTAATTGGCACGAAAACCTGCTTTAACAGGTATAATATGTCTCGGTGTGCGTCTCTCTCCTTTGCGCGCTCTCCTGAGAAGGGTTAAGTGGATCATTTACGACCAGCATGAGGTTTTATTTCCACCGTGGAGACCATAATTCAGTCCACGGGATCTTAAATTAACCCAGCAGTATATAACAAGCCTTAAGCAGGGTGAAGAAATAGCCTGTACACCGAAAATAGCCTAATATTTCATTGATTTGAGGATTTCCAACATGAAAATTGACAGAAAAAATGATCAAATACGCTTTTTTTACGCCTTTTTAAATCAATACAGAGCCATAAGGGGATCAGGGGGTGTTTAAAATGTAGGATATCCGATTTGAAGGGGTCGCGGGGGTGTTATATGTGTCCGATAAAGATCCAACAACTCCTACGGTGCTTTTAAGTTCAGGGGGACAAATCTCCCCCAAGCGGCGATCCGTTAATACAGGAGACTCACTCTAAAGTCTGCAGAATAGCTGAGCTTTCCCCCAGTCAAACGTCTTATTTTCACGGTGTTTTAGGCTATTTAAATGCGTTTTTTTGCCTGTATTTTATACATTTCGGGTACAGTAAGGGATAGGGCTGAGTTTATTAATGGTGATTAAGTCTTCAAGACCACTCGGGATAGTCCTAATATGATCTGTTAGAATACCCGCGAAAATAATTGTCAAGTCAGAAAAATTGTCGACGAGAAAAAAATCCCTTAGTGGAAAATCAGCCAATAAATGTCAAAAATATCCATTCACGCGACAGAAATCCATGACGGGAAAGATCTAGGGATCGTGATTAATACGTCAGCAGTTCAATTTATCCTTTTTATACACCGGGAATCTGTTCAAAAAACAACATTAGGGTTTGTTATAGACTGTACCAGAAAGCAAGCGATCATCCATTTCCCCAGCGCCTGGAGTAGAAAGAAATCCCTCGCAAAAACATTAAAAAAAAAAAAAAAAAAGAAAAATAGCCTATTCAAGTGGTCCAGTTTCCATGGAAGTCCAAAGTGGAAATAGAACCGCGGCAGGTGAATTATCCGCCGAGTTGACGCCGGCTACAAGCGCCTGGTGAGCGGATGAATCAACGCGAAATCCCCCTTAACTTTTTACCGTCCACACACACAGACAGACATAGAGAGCGAAAGATAGAACGGGGGTTATCCATTGAGAATAGTCATGGTGGTGCGTCGCTGTATGATACAAATGTTCCGTTAGCGTCCGTCCATCCGGCTTCATCCACCCAGAAGAGAGAGAGAGGGGGAGAGGGAGGGATAGATAGAGATAGAGAGAGAGACAGAGAGAGGGAGAGAAAGACTGATAGAGAGAGAGACGCACAGATAGATAGAGAGAGAGAGAACGCGCATCCACCCAGAGGAAGAGGAGAGACTCGCTGCCTCGCGCTCTGTTCGTTTGAGCTGCACGAGCCGCAGCCGTTAGTGCTGCTGCTCCAACCGAGAGGCACGCGCTGACTGTGTGTGTGTGTGAGAGACACTGTGTGTGTGAGGGGATACTGTGT
>CASHTC010001234.1:0-15000 GCA_949357725.1 Hyperoplus immaculatus
GTTATGTATCTGTGTTTAATACCTAAATAAACATTCATTCATAAATTACTCATTCTAATTTCTCCTCTGATGATCATAAATTACATGTAACAGCAAACCAGACCATCAGTGCAAAAGAATGATATTTTTATATAGTTTTTCTTAATGCCTTTGTCATGGGTATACGCTCACCCAGGAACAACAGCTGGCGTGGTAAAAACACTACCGCTTCTGTCCAAAGGGGGGCGCTAGAATTAAAACACACTGAAAGTTCCTCAGAGCACCTTAAAGTCGAGCTCGATCTAAACTCACCGGCCACTTTATTAGGTACATTTCTACACATTCTAACATTAAATATGTGCACTCCCTGCAGATTGAAGTATTGTTATTTGAATTGTTTTGATGAAGACTGCATCATGCCTCTGTAACATGAAGCTACGGTGGCCTTCAAGGACAAGAAGCTATAGTTACTAAAGATGGCATCATCCACCACTGCCTCAAGTCTTTTCTACAATATCGAGTGATGAGGTGAAGATGTATTTAGTTATTTATTCTATAGTACTTCTTCTTCTTCTTGGTCTTCCAACAGGTGCATTTCCCCAGGACGCCCACTATATATAAAAACCTGTAAGGCCATTAAGTTTGTCTTAAGCATGTCCGTCCTGGGAGAGGGATCCCTTACTCTGTCGACTCTCCCTGAGATTTCTTCAATTTTTTATTCCCGGTAAAGGGTTTTTACTGGGAGTTTTTTCTCAGCCGAGCTAAGGGTGTAAGGGCAGGGTGTCATATTGTATCATATTGTATGAAATGTAAAGCCCACTGAGACAAATGTGTTTGTGATTTTGGGCTATACAAATTAAACTGATTTGATTTGAGTCCGCATTATAATCTGAGATGTTCTTACTTCTTGTTCCGGTCGTTGATGTATTCCAGCGTTTGGTAAACCAGATTGTGAAGCATCTCCACCTGCAGAACACACACACACACACACACACACACACACACACACACACACACGTATATTAAGTTTAAAGCTACAGTGCGTAACATTTCCATATAAATTAATGTCGATAACATTTATCGCCAAACGAGTTGACACAAAGTTGATTAAGCCTATTATCAGCTCCACAAAACTCTCTCTGTATTTCTCAGTATGGCAGCGTTTACAAACTCCCCCCCCCCCCCCCCGCCCGCCCCCTTGACACTGGTGCAGGAGCTCAGAAAAATCCCAAGAAGAGCCCAAGAAATGTTTCAGTTGTTGATTCTACTGCTAAGAAAAAAAAACCTGGACGTACAGCAGAAGGTATAAAATCCATGTGCCATCACTGAAGGCTTTACCTCATGTAGATGCACCGACAGTGTTGTTATTATTACTCAGAATTCCTCATGGGGTGGGGGAGACAGAAGTTACGCTTTAATGTAGTTTTCTTTGGCCTGTGTTAGTCTTTTACCTTCTTGCTGTAGATACACGTTGAGCCCTGGATCAACAAAGCAGCTTCTGCAAAGTTCACTTTGGTTTTCCCATCATCAAACGTGATGCACATCCCGTCCAACTGCAGACAGACAGACAGACAGACACACAGACAGACAGACAGAAATAAAAAGTTTATTTGGTGGATAGTTCACATTTCTGAGTATATTTACATTATATTGCATTTAACTAGAACACACTTAATTAAAACAAACCCTAATGGTAAGCTGTAAGCAACTCAGATTGTTGTAAATAAGCAGGCATTAAGAATGTCAAAAAAATTACCACACACACACACACACACTTTTCTTACCTCTTCTAGATAGTCGTTTAGTTTTGAGGACACACACACACACACACCCACACACACACACACACACACACACTTCAGACAGACACACAGGCAGGCAGACAGACAGGCAGACAGACAGACAGGTTTGTTAACACAGACAGACAGACAGACAGACAGACAGACAGACAGACAGACAGACAGACAGACCTCTTCTAGATAGTCGTTGAGCTCTGATGCGACGTCTATCTCCCAGTTCTTGGTCAGCTCTCTGATGGGCTGCAGCAGGTGAGCGTACCTGCTCTCCGTCGGCTCCATGGCCTGGAACAGACGAGGAACGTTAACGGAACTTGAAAGGCAGACTGTGTGTAAAATAAACAGCCTATCGCATTAAAACCAACGCCGAATAGATGAGAACATTCCTATTAATTAGCTAAATTATGTTTTGTCGTGTCGTGTGTGTATAAATTTGAACGAACAACCAAATTCAAAACTAAATTTACATATTTCTGACTGGAGTTCCACTGAAAAGGTTTTATTTTTCATCACAATGCACATTTCAATTTAACTTATCTACTTTTTACTTTTCTATTCTATACATACTGTTTTATATTGTACAGAAAAGTCCTTTGCACCGCGGGCCAGAGATAAACGCCATTTCCATTCTGATATATGTCAGTAAACAACTGACTTGCCTAGGAGTGATGTAATGTATTTCTAAAGACTTGTTTTTCTTTATTTATTTATTTAATTTTAATTTTATTGAACCTTTCTTTATACTTGCTGTATCAATTGAGGGGTGACCCTCATTTGCAATGATGTCGAGTAACAAAAAAAAAACAAGACATACACAATATAAAAGGCAAATACATCAAAAACTATTATTATTACTATTATAACCAGTATACATACAGCCGCGGAAGAAATTAAGAGACCAGTCTGGATTGTTCTTCAATCTTCATCTCTACATTACTTAAAGGCCTACTTCACCGGTTTGAATATGACGGTGTATTGAATTCTGAGATCCTATGTAGTATAAATGTGCGAAAAAAATTGAAATCGGTTCATCCTAGCCTGAGAAAAGGCAGAAAGAGTGTTTTTTTTAACCCTATATTTCTCTTTCTCGTGACATCACAGAAAGAGAAATATAGGGTTAAAAAAAAAACTTACTTTGTAAATATTACTGTGATGTCTTTTACTGTGACATCACAGTAATATTTACAAAGTACGTTTTTTTTAACCCTATATTTCTCTTTCTGTGATGTCACGAGAAAGAGAAATATAGGGTTAAAAAAAACACTCTTTCTGCCTTTTCTCAGGCTAGGATGAACCGATTTTAATTTTTTTTGCACATTTATACTACATAGGATCTCAGAATTCAATACACCTTCATATTCAAACCGGTGAAGTAGGCCTTTAATGGAAATGCTCTAAATGACAAAGTTGTTATTGTGAATTTGGTAGAAATGTTGTCAGTAGTTTGTTAAATAAAATCAAAATGTTCATTCTACTCAAACATATGCCTCTAAAGAGTAAAACAAGAGACACTGAACATTTGGAGTGGTCTCTTCATTTTTTCCGGAGCTGTATATATTTTCTTGTATGAACCGAACTTCAGTAAACAAATTTGTTGAAATAAATAAACATGTATACGTATTTATCTTGTCTTTATATGTTCTAATACAGCTTTAGGTTTGATGAGTATAACAGTCTGAATCAACGTGACTTTTTAAATCTCAGGTTTCGTCTTTAATATTTACATTAACGTAACTTTAAAAGACAGATTGTGTGTAAAATAAACAGCTTATCGCATTAAAACCAACGCCGAATACTCGAGAACATCCTATTAATTAGTTAAATTAAGTTGTGTAGTGTCACGTGTGTAAATATTTGAAAGAAAAACCTAATTAAAAACTCAATTCACATATTTCTGACTAGAGTTCCACTGTGCAGATCCCTTAAAACCGTGTAAATACTAAGGAATAACCAATTCAAACCAGTAAAAACAGAGCAGATATACCCGTTATGTTCTCCGACTCTTAGTAACGTTGTTCTTAATCATATTCCACTTACGTAACCGTGAAGTTTATAAGTTTTTGAAGAGAAAAATCCAGTGAGAATCTCCGGTGACAGCTAAGTGTTTGTAGCCGTTAGCAAACAGTCGAAATCTCCCGCGCAGCTTTTCTTCTTCGTATTTGCTTGAGGTAGAGTTGACGCAGCCAAGGCGTAGTGCTGCCCCCTACTGGTTGTTATTTAGACCTAAAATGCATTTTGTAATACCCTGCGTTCCAATCCCCATACTTCCCCACTATTTAGTACGCCAGAAAAAGATTTAGGACGTCCTTATACATGCACGTCAATTGTAGTATGCTGAAAATACATAAATGCCCCACTAACTCCAATAGCATTTTGGAGTATTCCTCTTTATTCTTGACATGTCTCGACATAATGAAAAAAATCTTCCTTATCTGATTTTTCTTTTCTCTCCTGTCTGTGGCCCTAAAACTCTTCTGTACTTTAGTATGTAGTGTAGTAAAAAGACTAAAACTCTTCTGTACTTTAGTATGTAGTGTAGTAAAAAGACTAAAACTCTTCTGTACTTTAGTATGTAGTGTAGTAAAAAGACTAAAACTCTTCTGTACTTTAGTATGTAGTGTAGTAAAAAGACTAAAACTCTTCTGTACTTTAGTATGTAGTGTAGGAAAAAGAAAAAGTATGTGATTCGGCAGCATAGATAGTATATAAAAGGTTTGGAAGGTTCAGAAGAGCGCACGTATTAAAAAATTATTCCGTTTCGTATCTGTCTCTCCAAACTATCAATAAAGCTTGAAAAATGCCCCAAAAAATAACATAAAAAAAGACAAAGATATAAAAAAAATATTGAAGTTGCGTTTAAGAGATCATAAAAACAAGCAAATAAAAAAAGACATGTAGATAACTCACTCACACACACACACACACACACACACACACACACACACACACACACACACTCACACACACACACACACACACACACACACACACACACACACACACACACACACACACACACACACACACACACACACACACACACTCACACACACACACACACACACACACACACACACACACACGTTTTACACATGAAATGAATGGATTAATAAAATACACAAAAATAATGACGAAATAAGGAAGATTAAATTGTGTTTTAAAAACCTAATCTGTAGCCGTGAAGTTAAAACATATTGGAATATATTTATCTCTGAAATATAACTGGACATTTTATATGTAATTATTATCCTGGTTTCCCTACGGTTTATTCAAGCTGCAAGTTATTGAGCTGTTTATCTAAACTGTGAAAGTGTGTGTGTGTGTGTGTGTGTGTGTGTGTGTGTGTGTGTGTGTGTGTGTGTGTGTGTGTGTGCACTCAGTGAACCCTGCAGCGGTTCCTCTCAAAAATCTCAAAAACAAAAACACCGCTACGCTCCACGTGCCTTCCACCTGTAACATAAACATTACGCAGAGCACCTGAATGCAGCGTGCGTGTGTGTGTGTGTGTGCCTGTGCGTGTGCGTGAGAGAGTCTTGATTATGTGCGTGTGTCTGTGTGTGTGTGGCGCGCGCCTGTGTGTGTGTGTACAAACATATAGGATGTTTGTACGCACGCGCGTGTGTGTAGGTTGTGTGCGCGTACTAGTGTGTGTGTGTGTGTGTGTGTGTGAGTGTGAGAGAGAGAGAGGGTTGTGATTATGCTTGTGTGTGCGTGTGTGTGTGTGTGTGGCGCGCGCTTGTGTGTGTGTGTGTGTGTGTGTGCGTGTGTGTGTGTGTGTGTGTGCGTGTGTGTGTGTGTGTGTGTGTGTCGAGCCACCTTAAATCGCTGCTCGCGTGCACCATGTGACTGTGTTCCTGGAAAGTTCCTGGAAACGCTGCTTTGCTGTTTACGGCTCTTTCAGCGGAGCGACTCGCTGTGTGAGTCCGACAGTGAGACACGATGTTCGGGATACAAATTGAGCTTTTTCTCCCTCTCTTCAACAGGGATATACACCTTTAAATATTGTCTTTTTTCCACGTTTTTGCCCGTTTTAAGAGGATTAGTATTTGCTGTTTGACGGCTGAGGGCTGGGGTAGCGCGTGGGGGATCGTTTGGATGTGTGGATATCCGTCTCGCTGTCGTGTGTTATGGTGGCAATGTAACATAAAACACTGGCTGTATTGAGGAGGAACCAGAGGAATACACCGACATGTTTCGGACTTTAAAGCCGACAGAGAAGACGCGTTTGCCGCTGGATGTGAGCCGAAACACCGGTCCACTGTTCCGCTAAGGTACGGTCAAATATACCCACAATATCCTTCATATTATAGGCTTATAAATATTAACGTTATAACCATTTAAATCCTTAGTATATTAACGTTATGTACAAGAAATAATTCATACAGACGCTGCACTCGTTTAAATAACATGCATTTATAGCCTACAGGCGAGGCGAGGCAATTCTGTAGCTCCATAGTGCTCTGCGGGGGCGAAACATGGGCCACATCAAGATTATACATGCAAAAGAACATTTAAAATGACAATAAAATACAAAATAGTCTTTAATAACGTACATATGTCTACATATTAATCGGTAATAACTGTATAAATAAATAAATACATTATAACATACAAACAATTATAATAATTAATTGATAATAAGGAAATTAATAAGACTTTATGCCTAAAGTAACGAAAGTCAGTAAAAAATCTAATTATTTAATTTTTAATTATGTAAATGTTAGTACATTAAAGGAAATCCCACTTCTGCTCGTATGCATGCTTTATTTTCCTGTTATTAAAGTGAAAACATCAAGGAAAATCAAATTCTAGTCTTAATTCTACTAAGTCAATGTCCTATTCTGTATATATTCCAGAACAAACTCTCAGCAGAAGTTTTAAAGTTTAGGTATAGAAGAGATTTCTAGCTGTAACATGCAGAAACATAATCTCTTTGCACCAAATTCTGTCAGCAAAATCTTGCAATGTAACGTAGAAATGTCCCAAGATAATACTTGTCTGGCCTCTTCATAGCACATTAATAAGTTCCGCTCACTTAAATGAAGATATACAATAGATTGCATAGCTATAAAATGAAGTGACATGTTGGGTACATTGATTTCTACCCATCATAAAAATGTCTTCAAGTCGGCTGAGGTTGAAATATGTTTTAAAAAAAAACTTTTGAAACAACAGCCCTCACCCAGATGTTTTCTACGATACAAGGAATGGAAAGGAATAGTCTAGATGGAATAATAGGTAAAAGGGAGAAACTTGCCTCTTGTTTCACCAAAATTCTACTGAAAAACTTTCTGCAATTTTAAGGTATAAATAGTGAAAAACACATTATTTGGGGCCTTTTGATGGTCTATTATTCAATTCTACGCAGTCTCATTCAGATATATGATATGTCCTGTTATGAAATAGAGAAATGCGTCACGTCGAACCAAATTATAAAAAAAAAATCTTGTAATTTGAAGTGTTCTCTGTCTCAGGCTGATGTTCAGGTCAGAACATTTAAAAAACTAATTTTCTTAGCTTGCTCTGTTAATAGTGCATTCTTAAATTCTTCCTTAAGACCTAATACACGTGTGTGTGTGTGTGTGTGTGTGTGTGTGTGTGTGTGTGTGTGTGTGTGTGTGTGTGTGCGTGCGTGCGAGTGAGTGAGTGAGTGAGTGAGTGAGTGAGTGAGGGAGTGAGTGAGTGAGTGAGTGAGTGTGTGTGAGTGTGTGTGTGTGTGTGTGTGTGTGTGAGTGTGTGTGTGTGTGTGTGTGTGTGTGTGTGTGTGTGTGTGTGTGTGCAGCAGTTACGGCCCTGCAGTGATTTATAACGACATCTTATGTAATAACTTATGAAATAAACGGATTGATGCGGTGACACTGCCTGCTGTAACATGAACGCTTGTATAACTCTTGGTCGGTTAGTTACCCAATTACTTCACTTTTCTGTAAAGTTTAAAGACCTACTTCACCTGTTTGAATATGAAGGTGTATTGAATTCTGAGATCCTGTGTAGTATAAATGTGCAAAAAAAATTAAAATCGGTTCATCCTAGCCTGAGAAAAGGCAGAAAGAGTGTTTTTTTTAACCCTATATTTCTCTTTCTCGTGACATCACAGAAAGAGAAATATAGGGTTAAAAGAAACTTACTTTGTAAATATTACTGTGATGTCTTTTACTGTGACATCACAGTAATATTTACAAAGTACGTTTTTTTTTAACCCTATATTTGTGAAGTAGGCCTTTAAGACAAATAAGAGTGGTTCTATATTGAAACTAAACTTCTTATTTACCCCTGCAGGCCTTAAAGATGCAGTGTGTAACTTTGTGTCTGTCAGAGAAGTGAAACATTTCATGAGGTATATTCTCCATAACTGAATAAACAAACTTATAGAAACTATATTAAAGATAGCATTCTGTCTCTGCACTGACGGTCTCGTTTTCTGTTACATGTAATTTGTCATCGGAGGAAAAATGAGACTGTTTCAGAAATATTTAAAAGAGTACACACACACACGCACACACACGCACGCACACACACACACACACGCACACACACACAAACACGCACACACACACACACACACACACACACACACACACACAACTTATTAATTATTTTCTTCCTGTTTACAGGGTCTGGGCCCATAGAAGCAGTGTGCAGGCCGGGCTAGAGGTTGTAGATAGTGACCCTTTAATAAAAGTTTTATAGTATAATAAATGGATCTACTGTGAAAAAATCATAATCACAATTCTATTCCAATTTTTGTTTACACACACAGACATGCTTGCACACACACACACCCACACACACCCACCCCACCCTCCCACCCACAAACACACACGCACACGCACACACGCACACACACACTTACACACACAGAGAATTTATCATATATTTCTCATTTCTGCAGGGTTTGTGCTAGAGGCTAGAGGTTGCATCTTCAGGCCGAGAGCAGCGGTGTGTGTGTGTCGGTCCGATGACCTGCCAGTCTTCTGAAACAGCACACTCCGTCCAGACAAACCGCCGTGCAGACAGCTGCTCCCGTGCGGCCGACAGCGACGAGAACCGCATAGCTACTGCCATGAAGGAACTGAAGAACACAGGTAGGGTACTAAGGATGTGTTCCAATACCCACACTATCTATACTAACCCTAACCCTACTATTTAGTATGGTAGAAAAAAGATTCAGGATGTCCAGATTCTTGTGGGCAGATTTAATTTGGTTAGAAATACCCAGATGTCTACTACATCCGGCCGAGATTTTTAGTGTTGAAAACTGCATCCTATTTGGGCGATTCTGACCCACAATCCGGTGCGCACCTGAAGTGACGTCACATCGATGGAGCCTCCATATGAAAACAACCGGGGATGTGACGGATATAAAAGCAAGAGGCGAAATTTTATTCCTTCTGCTGTTCGTCCAGTTTATTTCTTAGCAGTAGAATCAACAACTGAAACATTTCTTGGGCTCTTCTTGGGGATTTTCTGAGCTCCTGCACCAGTGTCGGGGGGGGGGGGGGAGGGGGCACCAGTTTGTAAACGCTGCCATACTGAGAAATACAGAGAGAGTTTTGTGGAGCTGATAATAGGCTTAATCTACTTTGTGTCAACTCGTTTGGCCGATGTCAGGCTTGAATTTTTTCTGATAATTCTTGTGTGTGTGTGTCCCTGTGTGTCTGTCTGTCTCTCTCTCTCTCTCTCTCTCCCTCTCTCTCTGTCTCTCCCTCTCTCTGTGTCTCCCTCTCTCTCTCTGTCTCTCCCCCTCTCCTCCCCCCCCCCCCCCCAGGTTGGTACTGGGGCAGCCTGACAGCTAACGAAGCTAAAGACATTCTGTCCGAGGCCTCAGAGGGGACCTTCCTGGTTCGGGACAGCTCCCAGAGAGATTACCTCTTCACCATCTCCGCCATGACGTCCGCCGGCCCCACCAACCTGCGCATCGAGTTCAAACACGGGAAGTTCAAGCTGGATTCTGTGGTCCTCGTCAAGCCGAAGCTCAAGCAGTTTGACAGCGTGGTGCATCTCGTCGAACATTACGTCACACTTTCTAAAACAAGCGACATCAATAATAAAGCGAGCGGAGCAGCAGCAACAAACTCTACGAACTCTAGGACCTCAGCGGCCGCCTCCTCGTCGACAACATCGCGACCGCCGCCCAATGGCACGGTGCAACTGCTGCTAACCAAACCTGTGTACGTCGCTACGCCGACGTTAATGCACTTGTGTCGAATTGCGATTAATAAAACGACGAGGCAAGTCCAAGCATTGCCCCTGCCCAACAGACTGAAGGACTATCTGGTGGAGTACGCATACAATGTGTAAGGGGGGGAAAGTGATGACGCATATTGGAGAATTTTTAATTTTATTTTTATTTTATTTTTACATTTAATTATTGACAATTAGCAATCAGCTGACCGATGACAAGCCAGTGACATCACACTAAGACAGGAAGTGATGTAACAGTCTGGTTGGAGCACGAACGAATCAGATGCTCCGAATAAATGAATGGATGAATGAATGCTGAAGACTATAGTGCAAGAATATTTGCAGTAAAAATAAAATAAACTGCAGTGTGACAACCACAACAGCGCCACCTCTGGATACTACAGGCTACTGCAGACAAGTACATCAAGAAATACTATATTAAAGGTGCGATTCTGTGATTCTGGAGAACGCTTGTTGACAAAATCACTTAAAATCAGTGAATATCTCCTCATGATCCAGGAAAATAAAGAAGTTAAAGTTCCTGGCCGAACATTAAATATGAGCCTTTGTTTTTAAAATGTTGTGTCTTCTTTTTCTCTGTGAATTTGTTTTTTTATTTATGATCCAATAAGTTGCACTTTTGGATCATAAAAATGTTAATTTCTGTTCAGCTCTCGTAGACGCTGCCTTTATGACTTTCCTTTTTTTAAATCTAAAGAGAGTTTTTAACTTCAGATACAAATACACAAAATAATGTCTGTGTGTGTTGTTGTTGTTTTACGGAGAATATTCAGCCAAATTTCATTTAAAATCAAAGGTTTTTATCAGCTTGTTTCTATGGAAGAGGATTAAAGCTGGGGTGGAGGATTTGGGGAGAAAATGGCAGTTGGGATAGAGATTTGAATCCAAATACCTCAACCGCTCCACTTGTTCTCTTTGGTCCCTCCCCTATGGTCCCTCCCTGACACGCTCTACACCAACAACGTCGTGCCAAAGTGAATGGACAGTCCCAACAGCCAATAAGAACAGAGAATCGGAGCCTCGCTCTGATTGGTCAAAGTGTCAGCTCATGTTAATTTTGACCAATCAGAAATCACATACCCCAGCTTTAAGGCCACAAGAGAGAGAATTTTTTTTAGAAAAATTAATTATGCACTTCAAGAATAAAGTTTAAATGTTAAGAAAAAGACAAGAATAAAACATGGACATTAAAGTCTCTACGAGGAACTTTTAAATATTTCTGAAACAGTCTCATGTTTCCTCTGATGATCATAAATTACATGTAACAGCAAACCAGACCATCAGTGTAAAGAATGCTATTTTTATATAGTTTTTCTTAATGCCTTTGTCATGGGTATACGCTCACCCAGGAACAACAGCTGGCGTGGTAAAAACACTACTGCTTTTGTCCAAAGGGGGGCGCCAGAATGAACACACACTGAAAGTTCCCCAGAGCTCCTTTAAAACTGGACATTTCCAGACTGTGGTAATGTTGTAAAGATATCGACAGATTAGAACTTCCAGGATCAATAACTCTTCAGTAAAACATTATTAAACACTAAACGATGCATCTTTGCTTTGGTCATAAGACAGACAATTCTTAAAGGTTTTTCTTCCCTCAGTCTTCCCTTGGCCCAGCTGTCCTGTTAATCTTAACCCTACATTTTTACTGAAGTGATATCATATCTGTAAAATGTAGGGTGAGACAGTGAGACCATAAAACACTCTTTCTGCCTTTTCTCAGGCTAGGATGAACCCATTTCTAAAGTGTTTGCACATTTATACTACATAGGATCTCAGAGTTCAATACACCTTCATATTTCTACCAGGTGAAGTAGGTCTTTAAGTCAAAGTCAAAGTCAGCTTTATTTGTCAATTACAAAATATGTTTCAGACATACTGAGAAATCGAAATTGTGTTTCTCTCCGACCCACGGTGCAGTAAGAACAAAATGATAAACTTAGGTCAAAAAAGAAAAGTAATATTTATAACAAATACATTCTAAATGGTGCAAAACAAAACGGTATGTATATGGTAAATACATTGAAAGGTGCATTTTTATGTGCAAATTTAAAGTGCATAATTCAAAAAAATTTAAAAAATCCTCTCAATTTTTTTTTGGGCCAAATTCTCTTCCATATTCCTGTGTGACTCTGACATGTGGTCATCAAAGCAGAAGCATCATTTTAAGGTGGTATTTTATCACAGAGTTTTTAAGGCGGTATTATGGGTTTCCCTCAGCTACATGTGGCTACAGGTCAACGTGACCTTTTTGCATCTGATGGTTAGTTTTTACTTTTGTTAATCATCGAAGGGAAAGTGATAGAGTGCATCTTCTGTTTCTTTCAATGAATCAATACTATAGAAGCCCAGGTTCCACCATTAGAAAAATAAGATTTATGTTTTGATTCTTAGCCTAGTATGCAAGAAGACATGTTATGGAAGATAAATAGACAATCCCTGCGTTCCAATACCCATACTTCCCTACTATTTAGTATGTCAGCAAAAGATTTAGGATGTCCCTATACATGCACGTCAACTGTAGTATGCTGAAAATACATAAATGCCCCCACTAACTCCATTAGCATTTTGGAGTACTCGTCTTTATTCTTGACATTTCTCGACATAATGGAAAGAAAATCTTCCTTATCTGATTTTTTTTCTCTCCTGTCTGTGGCCCTAAAACTCTTCTGTACTTTAGAATGTAGTGTAGTAAAAAGACTAAAACTCTTCTGTACTTTAGTATGTAGTGTAGTAAAAAGACTAAAACTCTTCTGTACTTTAGTATGTAGTGTAGTAAAAAGACTAAAACTCTTCTGTACTTTAGTATGTAGTGTAGTAAAAAGACTAAAACTCTTCTGTACTTTAGTATGTAGTGTTGTAAAAAGACTAAAACTCTTCTGTACTTTAGTATGTAGTGTAGGAAAAAGACTAAAACTCTTCTGTACTTTAGTATGTAGTGTAGGAAAAAGACTAAAACTCTTCTGTACTTTAGTATGTAGTGTAGTAAAAGAAAAAGTATGTGATTTGGAACGAAGGGAATGTTTCTTCCTGCACAGGTAAACATTGTGGCCTAGTGAGTTGGCTTTTTATCTCATAATAATTATGACTTACCATGGGGGATATTTTTTAATATCAAGGGCCAACATTTTCATCTTATTTTTTTGCTTTTACTGGTGCTAACAGGCTTCCATACAATCTCTATTAAAGCTGGGGTGGAGGATTTGGGGAGAAAATGGCAGTTGGGATAGAGATTCGAATCCAAATACCTCAACCGCTCCACTTGTTCTCTTTGGTCCCTCCCCTATGGTCCCTCCCTGACACGCTCTACACCAACAAAGTCGTGCCAAAGTGAATGGACAGTCCCAACAGCCAATAAGAACAGAGAATCGGAGCCTCGTTCTGATTGGTCAAAGTGTACAGCTCATGTTAACTTTGACCAATCAGAAATCACATACCCCAGCAGATCTCTGTACATATCGCAGCTTTCGACCAGTTTGATTTTTAACTGAATATTTATTGATTTTTTTCTGAAATATTTTTGTGTATTTTTGTAACTTTGCTGCTCAGACTGAAGCATGGCGTCTGTCTGCAGTGTCTGTAAAAACTGAGACGAATAAAGTTTTTTATGGTGCTACATTTTTTTTTCTTTATTTTAGATTCCACCTGGCAGGTTAATATGGGTCTAACAGTTTTTAACTTATAGATATCATCAAAATAAAGTTGAGATATTGGCCAATAAAGATTGTTGGGAGAAATATACAGGCGCAAACAGACAAGGTTTAGTCAAATAAACACTTAGGCTAAATGTACATTTTTGGACCTTTTGATTTATACCAGTATGAAAGAAGACATGTCATGGAAGATGAATAGACAATTATTTATTTTACTTTTATTTATCCTGGAGAGATCAATTGCGGGGCGACCCTCATTTCCAATAACGTCGAGTCAAACAAATGCCACGCAAAAACGACAATAGATACTCAATATATACAATGCAAATACATGAAATACACAACAACCGATAAGAACAACAAACCAATTGAAACATTTAGAACCCGAAGGTAAACGTTTTTTTCAAATCTTCGTAAAGTTCTAAAATAATTTACAATACAAAACATTTCTTAAATTGCCGATATTTAACATGTTGCAATTGTTTTCAATATTAACACCAGCATATATGTGTTCCTTCACAACATAGCGATTTAATTCAGCTTCCATCATAAAAAACATGTAAAGGGAAAGGGTGCAGTTACACTTTAAATGGGTGAAAGTAGCCTAGAATATAGCCTAATTAAAACAGCTACAGGTAGAGTTTGGCAGATTTAAGATAATATGTTTAAATGTGTTAAAGGATAGCCTATTAAGGTAGGCTATTTATTTTAATGTGTTGCTGTAAGCTAAATAATGTTTTGCCTGCAGTACTGAGCAGTGTGATGTTGCGCTCGCTGCATGTTGACTTTCACCTGAGTGTTTGTATTCCAAAGCAAACATTGTGAAACCGTTTATTTTGTCATGTGAACCGATGTGAACCAAGGACAGGACAGGAATCCTTATGACACACAAACACAGAAATAAATAGGCTACATGTAGTGGGCTAGCCTAAATAAATAGCCCAGTAGTAGCTTCATGTAAATAGCCTACCATTAAGACATTTTAAAGGCTAACTGAAGCTCCTGGGACTGAGGTTTGGACATGGCTGGATGATGTAGTTACATTTAATTATATTTTTATTGTGTTAAATCAAAACAAACCATTCGGTCGTTTTTAAACACACTAGAAAACAAACACAAACAAACTCTATAAAAAATATATTTTAAAATGAGCGTTTTTCTAAACAGATTGTGTTCTGTATACGCCGAATTAAACATAGGTTTATAATAATATTATGGTATATATAATTATATTAAAAGTTCAACGTATGGATAATAAACTCAATATGAAGATTTAGATGTAGACGCAAAGAAAGAACTCATTGGAAAGTGTCTTAGCGAAACCAACGTCCGACCAACCGTCATTTAAAAACCCAACGTTTTTAGGA
>CASHTC010001234.1:27500-30000 GCA_949357725.1 Hyperoplus immaculatus
GCACCAAAGTGTTTCTGGAAGACCGTCCGGCACCTCAGGAGGGGGAAGCGGGGAACCATCCAAGCTGTGTACAGTAAGGATGGGACGCTGTTGACCTCAACTGAGGAGGTAGTCGGTCGGTGGAAAGAGCACTTTGAGGAACTCCTGAATCCGACTAACACGCCCTCTATGTTGGAGGCAGAGCTGGAGGCTGATGGGGGATCATCGTCAATTTCCCTGGTGGAAGTCACTGAGGTAGTCAAACAACTCCACAGTGGCAAAGCCCCGGGGGTTGATGAGATCCGTCCAGAAATGCTGAAAGCAATGGGTGTGGAGGGGCTGTCTTGGATGACACGCCTCTTCAACATTGCGTGGAAGTCGGGTACAGTGCCGAAGGAGTGGCAGACCGGGGTGGTGGTTCCTATTTTCAAAAAGGGGGACCAGAGAGTGTGTTCCAACTACCGGGGTATCACACTTCTCAGCCTTCCCGGCAAAGTCTACTCCAAGGTGCTGGAAAGGAGGGTTCGGCCGATAGTCGAACCTCAGATTGAAGAGGAACAATGCGGATTCCGTCCTGGCCGTGGAACAACGGACCAGCTCTTCACTCTCGCAAGGATCCTAGAGGGAGCTTGGGAGTTTGCTCATCCAGTCTACATGTGTTTTGTAGATCTGGAGAAGGCTTATGACCGGGTTCCCCGGGAGATACTGTGGGGGGTGCTGCGGGAGTATGGGGTGAGGGTGTCTCTTCTGAGGGCCATCCAATCTCTGTACACTCAAAGCGAGAGCTGTGTACGGGTTCTCGGTAGTAAGTCAGACCCGTTTCCGGTGGGGGTTGGCCTCCGCCAGGGCTGCGCTTTATCACCAATCCTGTTTGTGATATTCATGGACAGGATATCAAGGCGTAGTCGTGGTGGGGAGGGGTTGCAGTTTGGTGGGCTGAAGATCTCATCTCTGCTGTTTGCGGATGATGTGGTTCTGATGGCATCATCGGCCTGTGACCTTCAGCTCTCATTGGATCGGTTTGCAGCCGAGTGTGAAGCGGTTGGGATGAGGATCAGTACCTCTAAATCTGAGGCCATGGTGCTCAGCAGGAAACCGATGGATTGTCTACTACAGGTAGGGAATGAGTCCTTACCCCAAGTGAAGGAGTTCAAGTACCTAGGGGTCTTGTTTGCGAGTGAGGGAACAATGGAGCGTGAGATTGGCCGTAGAATTGGAGCAGCAGGGGCGGTTTTGCACTCGCTTTACCGCACTGTTGTGACGAAAAGAGAGCTGAGTCGTAAGGCAAAGCTTTCGATCTACCGGGCGATCTTTGTTCCTACCCTCACCTATGGTCATGAAGGCTGGGTAATGACCGAAAGAACGAGATCGCGGGTACAAGCGGCCGAAATGGGCTTTCTCAGGAGAGTGGCTGGCGTCTCCCTTAGAGATAGGGTGAGAAGCTCAGTCATTCGTGAGGAACTCGGGGCAGAGCCGCTACTCCTTTGCGTTGAAAGGAGCCAGTTGAGGTGGTTCGGGCATCTGGTAAGGATGCCCCCAGGGCGCCTCCCTAGGGAGGTGTTCCAGGAGCGTCCAGCTGGAAGGAGGCCTCGGGGAAGACCCAGGACTAGGTGGAGTGATTATATCTCCACACTGGCCTGGGAACGCCTCGGGATCCCCCAGTCAGAGCTGGTTGATGTGGCCCGGGAAAGAGAAGTTTGGGGTTCCCTGCTCAAGCTGCTGCCCCCGCGACCCGATTTCGGATAAGCGGTTGATGATGATGATGATGATGATGATGATGACAACATATGATGATGTAACAGCATGTTAGAAAACACAGTCAAAGGACAACTTACATTCAGCTTAATGCGAGAAGCTGCAGGAGAAAACGTGTGAGTTTAGAGGTTAAGGTCTATTTTCCTGCCAACATTTCTTCTTCTTCTTACTAGTATAAACCAAAGGGCTCTGGCTTCATCTAACATCCAGATTTCAGCTGTGTAAATAAATGCAAATGTCGGCTACTCATAATTAGTTAGATGTTACAAATTTAAAACAAAGGTTTTAATGTCAGTAACCAACTGGTAAAGTTTCACGATGATATCTATATGTTAAGCTCTTACCCTGTTCAGCTGCAGTGTCTAGACTTAATGGCTGAAGACTTGAATATGTTTTGAAAACCACTTCCATGGTGTAAGAAAGCTCCGTCTGGTCTGACTCGCGGATGACCTATTGACGCGCTGTGTCTCAATGTTTGTAGTTGTGTGAAGTAATGACTGATCCGTGTCCCGTTTATTGTTCGCCATGACACCAATGATACGTGAATACATCCAGACAGGTCCTCATTGACACTAACAACGATTCTTTACAATTGAGATATGTTTTCGAGCGCTCAAAAACCGTATGCCCTTCCCGGGTCAAACAACAAGCAAACCATGAATTGATGCTAACTGGTTTAACTGACAGGGTGAGACTTCTTGTGCTGCTTTAATGCTGTTCCCTAATTACACCAGGTGAGCATGAGTGAGTGAGGCAGCACACCTGC
>CASHTC010001235.1:0-2500 GCA_949357725.1 Hyperoplus immaculatus
AGCTGATAATAGGCTTAATCAACTTTGTGTCAACTCGTTTGGCTGATGGCTTGAATGCAACCAACATTCATTTATATGAAAAAGTTACGCACTGTAGCTTTAATGTTATTAATATAATTTAAAATTCAGACTCGTGTTGAGTAAAAAGGGATTTCTCGTTATTTGAGTGTTTTGTAAATAATTTTTAGTGAATTCATAGATGTTACGTATCATGAATGAAAGATATTCGGGTCGCTCGTGATGTAGTGGTTAGCCCCTCCCTCCCCCCCCTCCCCTCCATAGAGTCTCAGTCCTCTTCACAGCAGACCCGGGTTAGAATCCAGCCCGGGTCGTTCTCTGCGTGTCATTCCCCTCTCAGACACATTTAATCTCTGTCTCTACAAACTGTCTAATAAAAAGAAAGAAAAAGTCCAAAAAATAATCCGAAAAATATATATAAGATATTATTTTCTCTGTCTATCAGATGAATCAATCTATCTATCTATCTATCTATCTATCTATCTATCTATCTATCTATCTATCTATCTATCTATCTATCTATCTATCTATCTATCTATCTATCTATCTATCTATCTATCTATCTATCTATCCATCCATCTATCTATCTCACAGATGAAGGGAATGAGAGTGAGGTTCCCAGTCCCCCAAACAGCAGCCATCAACTGAGCTGGAAGCAAGGACGCCAACTGCTCAGACAGTGAGTTAACACACACACACACACACACACACACACACACACACACACACACACACTCACGCACACACACACGCACACACACACACACACACACACACACACACACACACACACACACACACACACACAAACACACACACACACACACACAAACATCATGTGTATAATTGGACATACTGCACATGGGGCTTGTTGATTTTTCTGAATGCGTGTGTGTGTGTGTGTGTGTGTGTGAGACAGTGAATGGTGGATTGTGTGGGTTCGAGGCTGGTACAGACAGACAGAAGGAGGCCGACCTTCCTCTCTCTCTCTCTTCCTCTCTCTCACTCTCAGTCTCTCTCCCTCTTTCTCTCTCTCTCTCTCTTTCTCTTTCTCTCTCTCCCTCTCTCTCTCTCTCTTTCTCTCTCTTTCTCTTTCGCTTTCTCTCTCTCCCTCTCTCTCTCTCTCTCTCTTTCTCTCTCTTTCTCTTTCTCTTTCTCTCTCTCCCTCTCTCTCTCTCCCTCTCCCTCTCTCTCTCTCTCTCTCTATCTTTCTCTCCGTCTCTCTCCCTCTCACTCTCTCTCCCTCTCTCTCTCCCTCTCCCTCTCTCTCTCTCTCCCTCTCACTCTCTCTCCCTCTCACTCGATGTTATTTAGAACATTAGTCGTTCAAGGAATTAATACGTGGGTCTCTCTCCTTTCCTGTGTCCTCAACGCAAAGGTACTGTGTGTGTGTGTGTGTGTTTGTTACCCTTATGTTAAGGCCTCAACTATCAAATTTGAGTTCAAGTAAAATTTAAGTTATTCTGCAAAAATTGAAAAACTTACTGTTGGCATGCATTAACATCCTTGATGACCCTACATCCTCACAGCGAGTTCGAAAGTGATTTTTACACTTAGAATACCACCAAAATAATACCATTTATCACAGCAAGAAAGTACAAAAATTGGAAAATTTCGTTAGGATTCACATTTCCGACGGTCCTTGAACTAACCCTGTGCACCGAACACTTCATTCAAGAAAAAAAATCTTCAGCTTAAAATAGTGATATTAAAAAAAAGTGATATAGTGATATTTCTCAAAAATCAATTAATTCTTCATTTCGCATTTAATCAACCGTTTGCACAATTCAGATTCTGTAAAAAACGTAAAATTTCTGCGGACGTCAGCGCAATGTGAGACCAACAGTCACGTGACAAAAATATCTGGCAAATAGGAAAAAAATGTATGTGCAAAGTATGGAAGATTATGAATCGATCAATCTATCTATCTATCTATCTATCTATCTATCTATCTATCTATCTATCTATCTATCTATCTATCTATCTATCTATCTATCTATCTATCTATCTATCTATCTATCTATCTATCTATCTATCTATCCTTCTATCTATCTATCTATCCATCTATCTATCTATCTATCTATCTATCTATCTATCTATCTATCTATCCTTCTATCTATCTATCTATCTATCCTTCTATCTATCTATCTATCTATCTATCTATCTATCTATCTATCTATCTATCTATCTATCTATCTATCTATCTATCTATCTATCTATCTATCTATCTATCTATCTGTCTGTCTGTCTGTCTATCTATCTATCTATCTATCTATCTATCTATCTATCTATCTATCTATCTATCTATCTATCTATCTATCTATCTATCTATCTATCTATCTATCTATCTATCTATCTATCTATCTGTCTATCAGATGAAGGGAACGAGAGTGGGGTGATTATTATAGAACTCACATGTCATGATTTCTGTTTCAGTTTTTGTGTGATTGTTTATTTGCAATATTCTATTGAAAACTTAAAG
>CASHTC010001236.1:0-5000 GCA_949357725.1 Hyperoplus immaculatus
ACAGGAGATGCTTATGACACACACCATTGTCTTTTATATGAGAAGGTTGGGTGGCCCTCCCTTAAAGAGGACCTATTATGCTACTTTTCTGGTCTTAATTTCTTGTTTTACACTGCTATAGAGCAACTTGACACGAATCACATCACAAAAAACTATGTAGATTTTCGGGAAGCTCTTTCTCTTATTTTGGCGATCCAGCACATCCTGTCAACACTTGAGTGTGTGTGCTTCGGCTCCCTCCGCCTGTGCTTCGGCCATCTCCGCTCCCCTCCCCCCCTCCTGCAAACCCCACTCCGTTGTGATTGGTTACCTTCCTTCCGGAACACTTTCAGTGGCGGGAAGCGCCATGGACCTATAAGGGCGCGAGGCAGACGCGAACAGGGAAGTGACAGCATTACCATACATGGAAACATCCGCGTGGAGACGTCACAAAGTTTTATGCGACGTAACAAATTATGAAAGGGTAGACCGCTTTGAACACGTGACTTCTCGACTGGCTAGAATAGTGTTTAGTGCTCTGCACAGACACCCAGACGGTCAGCAGGGAATATGTCGAAATGCATGTAAGTCATTATTTGATAATTTAGTATGGTTAAGCATGACTATGAATCATCATAACAACGTTTATAGGTCATAAAAGTCAAAAAGCATCATAGGTCCTCTTTAAAGAGAGACGTGACGCACATTGGCACGTTTTTATTTACAAAGTCTTGACCGGGAAGCTTCCTCGTTATTTAACAGAAATGCTGCACATTTCAGATGGGCTTTATCAGACCCGCTCCACTGACATGCTTATGCTTTATGTCCCACAAGCCCGGTCTGAGCTGGGAAAGACAGCTTTTAGCTTCAGTGCCCCCGACTCCTGGAACAACCTTACAGCTAAAAATTAAACTAAATACCTTCATATCCTTTGGCCAATTTAACAGACTATCTTGGATCTGCCAAACTCTACTTGTAACTGTTTTAATTAGGCTATATTGTACTTTATGCCTTTTAATTGCTGCCACTCTTTCCCACTCTGTAAATGTTTCAATCGTTTTGTTTTCTCTTCTCTTCACTTGTTGTGTATTTGATGTATTTGCATTGAATATTGTGTATGTATTGTTGTTTTGAATTTGTTTGAACTCGACGTCATTGAAAATGAGGGTCACCCCTCAATTGGTCTCTCGAGGATAAATAAAAGTTCAATGAAAAATGAAATGAAAATGTATATGTGTGTGTGTGTGTGTGTGTGTGTGTGTGTGTGTGTGAGTGTGTGTGTACAGCGCTTCACCTCTGAGAGACAAGGGAAGACAGACAGACAGACAGGTCAACACAAACAAACCAGCAGCTTTATGGAGGTTCTGACCCACAATCCACTGCAGCATGGAGTTAGTTACATCACATGGACTGAGCCTCCCAGTGAAAACAACCAGCGATGAGACGGATATAAAAGAAGCAAGAGGCAAGTTCAAGGAGCCATGTTAGGATGGAATAAATAAGTTAAAGTACGTCCCAAGTCTAGCATACTGCATGCTAACTACATACTCCCTGGGTCCCTCTAACCACTACACTACAAGCGCTGCCAATTTATTTATTTTAACCTTTATTTCTACAGGTAGACCGAAGACTCTTTTGCAAGGGAGACCTGTTTTCCTTTCCCACGTTACCATTCACACACACATTCATACACCGAATTCCTAAGCACAAAGTCCCAATATATGTCTATCATAATAATCATCTCATGTGTAAATGAATAATCATAAACTCACCGTCTTTCTTGACTTTGTCGTTGATGTTGTTGATGTAGATCGTGTGGTTCGGTCGGATATCCATGTTGGAATCTAACGAAAACAGCGAGAGGGATTCACTTTAAAAACTCAAGAAGGTTAAGAATCCCGGGGTCCAACTGATCACCATATCTTTCACAACACAGCAAACACACGCTGAAAACAAATCCAGAGATAATGCACAGCCCAGGCTCTGTAAACGGGCATGTTGGCCCCTTTATTTACACCGTGATTTGACAACAGGTTGTGTGGAAATATCTGATTGTGTTGCATGTGTTCAATGGAAATGTGTAATTTTTGCGACAGACTTTCACTGTGGTTCCGTGTGTGTGTGTGTGTGTGTGTGTGTGTGTGTGTGTGTGTGTGTGTGAAAAACATCAGTAGTAGCAGGTAGCAGCTAACATTAGCATGCGTTTGCTTCACGTTGGCTACGTTCATTCATAACGTTAGCCTAGCATCAGTTAGCTCCCAATCTCTTTTCTTCTCTTTTCTAATCGATTAAACAACATTATCTGTTATATGAACAGCGATATGTGTGTGTTTATTTATCCTCTATTTCACCGATGTGGTTAAACTTTGTACGGATTCGTTAAAAACAAGATATTTGCGAAATTTGAGCTTACCTACTTTATAGAAACACCGCTCATGTACAACAGGATACGTTATTTCTGAACCCGGAAATACAAGCTGCTACTTGAAGGAGACGCGCCCTCTACCGCCACCACATGGAAATGAAGGGAACTGCAGGATGGATGGGTGGATAGATAGATAGATAGATAGATAGATAGATAGATAGATAGATAGATAGATAGATAGATAGACAGACAGACAGACAGACAGACAGACAGACAGACAGACAGATAGACAGACAGACAGACAGACAGACAGACAGACAGACAGACAGAAAGACAGACAGACAGACAGACAGACAGACAGACAGACAGACAGACAGACAGACAGACAGATAGATAGATAGATAGATAGATAGATAGATAGATAGATAGATAGATAGATAGATAGATAGATAGATAGATAGATAGATAGAAAAATACCTTCATATTCTTAAACCAATCTAGACATATCAGGCCTATCTTAAATCTGCCAGACTCTACCTGTAACTGTTTTCATTCGGCTATATTGTACTTTCACCCATTTCATTTTAATCGCTGCCACTCTACATCTCTGTCTAAATGTTCCAATGGTTTTTGTCTCTTTAACAGAAGTTGTGTATTTGATGTGTTTGCATTGAAAGTTAGTGTCACCCCTCAATTCATGTCTCGAGTAAATATCGTCTTCATTGCTGCAAGTGGAGGAATAGTAAACCCTCCTTTATCTGGTTTCTAAATGACTTTAAGCTGTTTTTCTTGTCCTTAAAAAAAAATACACTCTAGCAGGATTGCGAAGAAGATAAGTGGAGATTTTTCAAACTTTTTGTTATTTTGAAGGTTAGTCCCTGCTCTATATGTTATAATTTGATTGTCTTGTAATTGTATTTGTGAATTATAATAGTATTCATTTGAAATCTGTCTTGCTGTGTCCCCCTAGGCCTTCATATTTTTTATTATTATTATCGGATTTTGGTCCCCTTACGAGAAGTTGTATTGTTTGATTAATGTTTTGTAAGGCAAGGCAAGGCAACTTTATTTATAGAGCACATTTCAGACACGGGGCCACTCAAGGTGCTTCACAGAGTCAAAAATAAAAATAGATTAAGTATAGAACGGACATACAAAAAAGAAACAAATTTAAAAACATGGATAGAAATACAGCATTTAAATAAAATAAATAAAACATTTGAACAAAAAATAAAAATTACAGGTTAAAAGGGAAACAGGAAAGTCTTGAGACCCGATTTAAAAGAGCTGAGGGTCTCAGCAGACCTCAGGCTCTCTGGCAGTCCGTTCCAGACTTTGGGCGCATAAAAACTGAAGGCAGCCTCTCCCTGTCTAGTCCTAGCTCTGGGGACTTTGTGTTAAATGTTACAAATAAAAAAAAAAAAAAAAAAAAACTTTTGTCCTTCCGTGGCTTCCGTACAACAGCTGTAATGTTGTTGTCATCTGACTGGACTGATGCTAGCCGCTAGCTCACGACAAGCTAATATGCTAACACCACCAGTGACCATGGACGGGAGCCGGTTGGGTCCAAAGAGGCGTCGCAGTGTCGGCGTCAGATACCAATAACATCTGTCCCCATTATTCTCTTCGCTATCTGTCTCTCTCTGTGTGTTAATTTGTACAGTTCTGGTTGGTTTATCTTTGGCGACTTTTGCCCTTTATATAGACCTACCCACTGCACTGTCTGGGTTAGCATTTTATCAGCGAGTTAGCTCGTTTATAAGGAAGCACAGCAGCTACCACCACCACCACCACCACCACCGACTCAAGCTAACAATCAAAGCCGGGGTTGGACGCACCTCAGCGGGCATGAGAGATGGCGTCAGTCAGGGTGGCTGTCCGGGTGAGACCCATGAACAGACGGTGAGTTAATAAGGACAATAATAACACTGTGGTTTGTATTTTGGTGTGTGTGTGTGTGTGTGTGTGTGTGTACAGTGTGTGTACAGTGTGTGTGTGTGTGAGAAAGAGAGAGAGACAGATGCTTGGCCAGAGGCGGAATTAACTCTATTAATTTAACCAATTAAAAGTAGGCATTTACCTGGACCCCCAAGCTACAAAAAACTCTATTAAATGCCTATACATGTGTGTGTGTGTGTGAGAGGTTTAGAATGAAAGAAAGTTGACCTGATATTTAGCCTACAGTTTTGAATATATATTTTATTATGCTTTTGTGTTTCATCAAAAAAACAAACACAATAAACATCATATCATCATCATCTTCAACCGCTTATCCGAAATCGGGTCGCGGGGGCAGCAGCTTGAGCAGGGAACCCCAAACTTCTCTTTCCCGGGCCACATCAACCAGCTCTGACTGGGGGATCCCGAGGCGTTCCCAGGCCAGTGTGGAGATATAATCTCTCCACCTAGTCCTGGGTCTTCCCCGAGGCCTCCTCCCAGCTGGACGCTCCTGGAACACCTCCCTAGGGAGGCGCCCTGGGGGCATCCTTACCAGATGCCCGAACCACCTCAACTGGCTCCTTTCAACGCAAAGGAGCCACACAATAAACATATTGTGCAAAAAAAAATAAGCTTGCACATTTTCACAATAAAAAAAAATAGCAATAATTAAAAAATACATAAAAAGCAAGGGAGTATAAAATGTGTAGCCTATTAA
>CASHTC010001236.1:10000-12500 GCA_949357725.1 Hyperoplus immaculatus
TTTCATTGGAGGTTGGAAATATCACGCTCAATTTTTTTTTAAATTTCTGCAATTTTGTGTGTTTTGATATGATGTCACTGAATTCTTTTGTTGTTGTTGTGGTTGTCAGGGCGACGCCGGTCTGACCCCGAGGATCTGTGAAGGTTTGTTCAGTCGCATCTCAGCCGCCAGCAGATGGGACGAAGCCTCATTCCGGACAGAAGTCAGGTGTGTGTGTGTGTGTGTCTGTCTGTCTGTCTGTCTGTCTGTCTGTCTGTCTGTCTGTCTAAGATCAAAGGTGTAGTCATGTGTGTGTGTGTAAGATTAAAGGTGGAGTCAGTGATTCTGGAGAACCCTTGTTGTCAAAACACTTTTTGTCAAAATCAGTGAATATCTCCTCATGATCCACTACCTGTCTGTACTGTGTGAGAGCTGGAAAAAATCCAGTGTTAATACTCAGCCTAGGCTCTGTAAACAGGCATGTGGCTTGCTACGATGGGCCCCCTTTGTTTACGTACCAGTTTACAGAGCCTAGGCTGTGTATTAACACCAAGTTAAGATTTTTAAGTTTGTTGTGTGTTGTTCTTTCAGTTACCTGGAGATTTACAACGAGCGAGTCAGAGATCTACTGAGAAGGAAAAGCACTGAGAACTTCAACCTGAGAGTGAGAGAGCATCCCAAAGTAGGACCCTATGTGGAGGGTAAGAGTGTGTGTCTGTCTGTCTGTCTGTGTGTCTGTCTGTCTCTATGTGTGTGTGTGTCTGTCTGTCTTTTTTTCTTTTTTTTTTTTTTTAACCTTTATTTCTACAGGTAAATCCCATTGAGTCCGAAGACTCTTTTTCAAGGGAGACCTGTTTTCCTTTCCCACATTACCATTCACACACACATTCATACACCGATAGCAGCAGGCTAACTATCGACATTCACACGAGGCAAGGTGGGTGAAGTGTCTTGCCCAAGGACACAACAACTGTGACACAGGTGGCAGGGCGGGGATCGAACCTCCAACCCTTTGATCATCAGCCGACCCGCTATACCACCTGAGACACAGTCGCCCTGTCTGTCTGTCTGTCTGTCTGTCTGTCTGTCTGTCTGTCTGTCTGTCTGTGTGTGTGTGTGTCTGTCTCTATGTGTGTGTGTGTCTGTCTGTCTGTCCGTCTGTCTGCATTTCTGTGTCTGTCTGTCTGTCTGTCTGTGTGTCTGTCTGTCTCTTGTGTGAAGGGGTGTCTGCAGGGGCAAAACTCTGCTGGAAAATAAAGTTTTTATCTTCTCTTAAATTTTAATTGATGCTGTTTTGTCAAGAGTAGCAGTAGAGCATTTGCTTTGTTAAACTCAGAGTTTTTTTTGTGTCTGTCTGTCTGTCTGTCTCTACCTCTCTCTCTCTCTCTCTCTGTATGTATGGCTCTGTTTGTGTGCGTGTGTCTGTGTCCGTCTCCCTCTCCCTCTCCCTCTCCCTCTCCCTCTCCCTCTCCCTCTCTCTCTCCCTCTCCCTCTCCCTCTCCCTCTCCCTCCCTCCCTCTCACTCGCTCTTTCTGTGTGTGCGTGTGTCTGTGTGTGTCTCTCTGTCTCTCTGTGTATGACTTTGTGTGTGTGTGTCTGTCTCTCTCTCTCTCTCTCTATGTATAATGTCTCTCTCCCTCCCTCCAGACCTGTCTAAACACTTGTCTCTCCCTATGTGCCCCCCCTCCCTCCAGACTTGTCTAAACACTTGGTTCAGAACTACAGTGACGTTGAGGATCTGATGGAAGCAGGAAACACAAACCGCACCACAGCCAGCACGGGCATGAACGACACCAGCAGCCGCTCACACGCCATATTCACCATCAACTTCACACAGGTGAGTGTGTGTGTGTGTGTGTGTGCGCGCGCATGTGTGTGCTCAAAAAGGTCCGAATCCTGTTAATACTCAGCCTAGGCTCTGTAAACTTTGTCAGTCTTTACTATCAGCTGAAATCTGTTCACTTTGATTTTACTCTGTGAATAGACTGCTATCTAGGTTTTTTCTTTGTTGTGTGTCTTTGTGGTTGAATTTTTTTTAATTAAAGGTGCAGTGTGTAATATGACATCATCAAGAAAGTTCTACAAAGTTCTAGAATGCAACGCTCCCTGGGTAACCCCAACCCTTTAGAATAATAACAGAAGCTACAGTGGCCTTCAAGGACAAGAACAATTCTACATTTTAAACAATGCACCTGATGACATTCCAACTATGACACTTTCAAGATGGCGGCACTCGGCCTTGGTCCAAAATATGCAGAAATATGGACATATATGAGACCCTTTCTCAGGGAAAATAAATTATTCAAAACATTTTTTTCAGCTATTATGCACTAAATTAAATGTACTTATGGATATTGTAATTACTTTCTACAAAATCTGCTTGGAAATAAAACCCCAAATTCTACACACTGCAGCTTTAAATAAAAATAAAATAAAATATACAAAAAAAAAACTATCATAAACCACAAGGTGTAGTAAGCGATTCTGGAGAAAAAACAGGGAAATTGTCAGTCACAATGTT
>CASHTC010001237.1:0-5000 GCA_949357725.1 Hyperoplus immaculatus
GGAGAGCCCAGAGAGTGTCCGGGTGTCGGACATGGTCGCCAAGCTCGAGTCGGAGTGTCTGAAGAAGAAGGAAGTCAATCTGTCCCGGGACAACAGGTGAGTTTATTTATACATGAACAGGTGAAACTCATATTATTAGAATATCATGAAAAATGAATCGGAATTGAGGCAATAATTCACTCAAAAGGGACCCAAACCAAGTACTGAGAACATATCGATGATTATACTTTATAGAGGGCCGACATTTCTGTATTTAAAATCCCTTTTTTATTGATTTTTATGTAATATTAAAATGTTCAGAGATTTTGAATGTGTGGCTTTCATAAACTGTAAGCCATAATAAATACAATTATAACAAATGAAGGCTTGAAATATCTCACTTTGCATGTAATGAGTCTATATAATATTTTAGTTTCACCTTTTAAGTTGAATTACTGAAATAAATGAACTTTTGCTCGATATTCTATATATGTATATCCCATTGAGACCGAAGAGCTGCACACACACACACACACCTAACCCATCCCATTGAGACCGAAGAGCTGCTGTGTCATTTACAAGTTATTTATTTTCTAACAATATTTTTTATTTAAATATATTATCATCATATTGTAGAATATATTTTGCTTTAATTCATTTCAGAGTAATAGTTAAGCTAATAGCAGAGTCGCTAATAGTCACAGATTGTGTTGTTATGAAGGACTCAGATGGTCCACTCACATCCAACACACACACACACATAAAACACAATAAAACACTGTACTAAAGTTCTAGAATACAGAACTGTTTTATTTTATTATTTGTAGCAAATTAGAACTCAATAGACCTTTAAAGGATCAGTGTGTAGCATTTATTGGCATTTTTTTCAGAACAGAAAAACTCGGTACAAATGGAATATAATATAATATAATAAATATAATATAATAATTATAATATAATATAATAATTATAATAATAATATAATATAATATAATATAATATAATATAATATAATATAATATAATATAATATATTTCACTCGTGTTCCCCACAGCTTGCGGAGGACAGTTGGTCGTGTGCTGCTGGTCTTAAGCCACGCCCCCAGCCCCCCCGCATCACCAACCGCTGTGACATCACCAATGACATCACCAGCGTGGCCTGAAGTCACGTGTGCAAACCAGGAGCCAATCAGCGCCTCAGAAACACATGTGGCAACGCCCCCTTTGAAAACTATCGCCGAGCTTTCATTGGCTGAGACCGTGTGCATAGAGGCGGGACCTATTCCGGACGCACCAATCAGAATCCCCCAGACTCTCCAGACTGTCGCCGCGGCAGCCGAGCCTGTTCCCGGGCTGTTGTTTATGTCTGCTGTCGCTACCACGGAGACATGCCACTCCCCTCTGGTTCGCTGTGATTCTCTCGACCAATCGGAGCAGAGAAAACCCTCTGACTTCCTGCTAATGCGTCAGCGCCTGCAGCAGCTGTTGGCGCCGCAGCCTTTCCTCGCCGTTTTACCGCTGCACCTGCTCCTAAAGATTTTCCTCTCTCTCCCGACCCGAAGCCTCGCCGCACTGAAATGCAGCTGCCGCTACTTCCGTGACATCATAGACACGTATGGCGTGCGGCCGTGTGACTCTCTGTGGGTGTGTGACCCGCGGTACCGGGACGACCCGTGTAAGCAGTGTAAGAAGGTGTTCGTCCGCGGGGACGTGTCTCTGTGCCGCTGGCATCACAAGCCGTTCTGCCAGGCGCTGCCACACGGACCCGGCTTCTGGATGTGTTGCCACGGCGCCACACGGGACGCACCCGGCTGTAACGCGGGGCGACATGACAACAGATGGGCGAGCGACTTCCATAGTCCCAACGTCCCGATGTACAGAGTTAAAGTGTCTGTGTGTGAGAGAGCGTGTGTGTGAGAGAGAGAGAGAGAGTGTGTGTGAGAGAGAGAGAGAGTGTGTGAGAGAGAGTGAGAGAGAGAGAGAGTGAGAGAGAGAGAGTGTGTGTGAGAGAGAGAGAGAGAGTGTGAGTGTGTGAGAGAGAGAGAGAGTGAGTGTGTGTGTGTGTGTGTGTGTGAGAGAGAGAGAGTGTGTGTGTGAGAGAGAGAGTGTGTGTGTGAGAGAGAGAGAGAGAAATAAGTGTGTGTGTGTAAGACATAACACCTGCTCCCAGTGTGCAGCAGCAGGTCAGATTTTACTGTATTTAAAAAAGAATCAAAACTTTAAGTGTTTGAAAGTTTTTATGTTTATGAAATATTTATTATAATAAAAACTGGTTTTAAAGAAAAGAGAGAAAGCTCCAGCGCCGTCACTGAACAAACCACATTCATATCAACCAACATATTAAAGTCTCTACGAGGAGCTTTCAGTGTGTGTTCATTCTAGCGCCCCCTTTGGACAGAAACGGTAGTGTTTCTACCACGCCAGCTGTTGTTCCTGGGTGAGCGTATACCCATGACAAAGGCATTAAGAAAAACTATATAGAAATAGCATTCTTTGCACTGATGGTCTCGTTTGCTGTTACATGTAATTTATGATCATCAGAGGAAATATGAGACTGTTTCAGAGATATTTAAAAGTTCCTCGTAGACACTTAAAGTTAGGGCCCGACCGATATGGACTTCTATTTTATTTTATTTTCTGCGAAAAATTACGATAACGATTAAATCGTCCGATTATTTAAAAAAAAATCCCATAAATATATATTGAAAAAATTTACATTTTCGAACCCTTAAATATATATAAATACTTGTTACTGTCGATAGGTGTACAGGAACTTTTTATTTATTGAAATATGCATTATCTAAAACAATATAAAGTGTTACAAATATGTCTAAAGTGACATGATGCATTTTTAAACTCAGACATTAAGCATTTTATGTAACTGCACCCAACCCTCTGGAACTCCCTCCCTCCAAACATCAGCATCTCAGACTAGATAATCTCAATTCAAAACTCACCTCTTTCAGAAAGCATAATTACACCGGACTCCACTCCAAACCTCATCTCTAATTTGTCTGTATTTTGTTTTCTGTTTCTAGAAGTATGATTTTCTATATGTTTGACGTAAAGTGTCTTTGAATGACCTCCAGTAAAGCTCTATATAAACTCTATATAATAACTATAGTAATATCAACTACTATTAACAGTCAAGAGATGACCAATGACTCTGCTATTGGTGTCAGGGGGATCTGTCAAGTGTGAATTAATCTAATGTATTACAACACACCTGCTGCTGTTAATATGCTATAAGGCTACAAGGCTATAAGGCTGTAAAGGCCAGGACACACCAGCCCGATAATCGCCGTCGTCAAAAAAAAAGACGAATCTGTTTGGTGTGTGCCGTGACGTCGGCCGACGTAGAGGTCGTCGGGCTTGTTTTGAGCCTGTCGGCCGCCGATTGAACATGTTCAATCGGCGGCCGACCGTCTTTCATTTGGAGCAATTTGATTGGTGGAGGGCTAGCGAATCAGTGAAGCCCGGAAGTGAGGCGGGTAGCACAAACAGCTAACAACAGCTAGCCATCGTTTTAATGTGTTTGTTCGTTTCGTTTTGAGAGTACTCACATGCATCAACCCTTGTTGACTGCTCGACACCATGCTCGACACTCTCTGCTAAAAATTGTGCTCTTATGGTCCATAAATATAAATACGTATTTCTATCTATGTTTATGCTCTAGAGAGATGTCCAATCATTTCCGGCTTTCGTATTTTTTCGGGCCACAATACAGATTAGCGCCGCCTGCTGTTGTGGAGACATTACGTCCCGCGAGCGTACGGAAAATAAACAGTCGTCTCGGTGTGTTCTTTAGCAGCGACGGGAAGCTGGAGCTTCCTGAAACGGCCGACTCCATTTTTTTTGACGACGGCGATTATCGGGCTGGTGTGTCCTGGCCTTAAGGCTACAAGGCTATAAGGCTATAAGGCTACAAGGCTATAAGCATAGCATAGCAAACATGATTGCTGAAAAAAAAAAAAAAACAGCAAAAAATCGGCGGCCATTTTGCCGATTTTTCGGAGATGTGCTATAACCGATATATCGGTTGGGCCCTAGTTAAAGTTTCTTTGAGCTGAATCTGTTAGTGAGTGTGTGTGTGTGTCTCTCTGTGTGTGTCTCTGTCTCTCTCTGCATGTGTGTGCGTGTCTCTGTGTGTGTGTCTCTCTCTGCGTGTGTGTGCGTGTCTCTGTGTGTGTGTGTCTCTCTGCGTGTGTCAGGATGGATCCACCAATAGATGAACTGTATCTGCACCTTGTTTGTTTACATTTGTACATAAATCATAAAATAGTTTATTTTGGCGGGAAGTTACGGGCGCTTTTATTCTGTAAAGACAGAAGAGGATATGATGCAATAAGAGAGAAAAAAACGTTTCGACAGAAAACTTTATTTTGAGATGTTTCTGTTAACGATGTGTTGCTTTAATAAAGTCATTTATCATTTGGTTCTTTGATTGATTAAATTACTTCCTGTGCTCCAAATGGGGAAAATCCCTGCGTTCCGAATCCCATACTTTCTACTATATAGTTTGGTAGAAAAAAGATTTAGGATGTCCTGATTCCTGTGGCCAGATTGTTTGTGTTGAAAACTGCATCCTATTTGGGCGATTCTGACCCACAATCCAGTGCGCACGTGAAGTGACGTCACCTCGACGAAGCCTCCATATGAAAACAAACGGGGATGAGACGGATATAAAAGCAAGTTATGATGAAATAAAAGAGTAAAAGTATGTCCCAATAGTATGCCTACTGCATCCTTATCGTCGGATGTAGTATGTAGAATAGAAAAAAGAAAGAGTATGCGATTCGGAACGCAGGGAATGTGTCTTGGATAGAAATTCTATATCTATTCTATCCCCAAATAGGATGCTGTTTTCGTATCGTATATCTTCCTTATGATCCGCTACCTCTCTGTACTGTGTGTTTGTGCTGAAAAATTATTCAATGTTAACACACAGCCTAGACTCTGTAAACTGGTATGTAAACAAAGGGCCACCGTTGCTAGCAACATATCCGTTTACAGAGGCTGTGT
>CASHTC010001237.1:12500-15000 GCA_949357725.1 Hyperoplus immaculatus
TCTTGTTTTACACTGCTATAGAGCAACCTGACACGAATCACATCACAAAAAACTATGTAGATTTTCGGGAAGCTCTTTCTCTTATTTTGGCGATCCAGCACATCCTGTCAACACTTGAGTGTGTGTGCTTCGGCTCCCTCCGCCTGTGCTTCGGCCATCTCCGCTCCCCTCCCCCCTCCTGCAAACCCCACTCCGTTGTGATTGGTTACCTTCCTTCCGGAACACTTTCAGTGGCGGGAAGCGCGAGCATGGACCTATAAGGGCGCGAGGCAGACGCGAGGCAGACGCGAACAGGGAAGTGACAGCATTACCATACATGGAAACATCCGCGTGGAGACGTCACAAAGTTTTATGCGACGGCACAAATTATGAAAGGGTAGACCGCTTTGAACACGTGACTTCTCGACTGGCTAGAATAGTGTTTAGTGCTCTGCACAGACACCCCAGACGGTCAGCAGGGAATATGTCGAAATGCATGTAAGTCATTATTTGATAATTTAGTATGGTTAAGCATGACTATGAATCATCATAACAACGTTTATGGGTCATAAAAGTCAAAAAGCATCATAGGTCCTCTTTAAAACCATAAAACCTATCTAGCCTAGCTGAGGAGATCCTACTCTCTCTAAGGTCGGACCAGGTGTACTGACGGCAGTCTGCATGCATCCTTCTCCACACGTCCACTAGGCCATGAGAATGGACCAACTGCCTCAGCGCATGTTGAGAGGCTGGATGTGGCTCTGCATGATTGCGATCTAACGCCTCATTTTCTGTACAATTAAAATCCCCACCCAAGAATAAAAAATCCTCCGAGTTACAGCTATTTAATTTGTCTGTTACTTTTTCTAAAAACAGCTTCCTCTCTGTACCATTGGTTGGAGCATAAACATTTATAAAAACCATATTAAAATGCTCAAACTGCGCTTTAATTAAAAGCAACCTCCCCATTATGACATGCTCGACCTCCATGGAGACTGGAGAGAAACCCCTAGAAAAGAGTAAGCCCACCCCTCCACTTAGGTTAGTGTTGTGGCTAAGGACCACCTCCCCTTCCCATTCCCTTCTCCAGTCTCCCTCATTTTCAGCATTGCTGTGGGTTTCTTGTAAAAAAAGAACATCTATTTGTTTTGTTTTAAAAGTCTCATAAATGAGTGCCCTTTTTCTTGCCTCCCTTGCCCCATTGACATTAAGACTTCCCACTCTAAAAATGTCAGTCATGAGTGGGATATTTAAAACTAAGTTAAAAAATAAAAATACTAAAACCATTAAATTATTTAAAACACACTTCGGACTTGTCTACATTGTTGTTCATTTCCTTCTTTGCTCTTGACATCAGTTTTCTCAGCCTGAACATTTCTTGGTCTGTGATGTCTGACTCCAGTCTATTGTTCACATAAAATCTAGCAGAAATATAAAAAGCTTCGATGTCTGGGAAATAATGTTCTAGTTTTTCTAACTTTGTACTATAAGTGTCCTCTAGAAAAGATTTAATCATCCCAGATGAATAAATTTTTTTCCTCTGACTGCAGCTAATTGTTTCTGTTTGTGAGAAGTCACTACTATCTGAGAGCCACTCCTCACTCTCACTGTCAGTCTGCACTGCTTTCTTCTTCGCAGTCTGCCTGTCCTCCTCCACCCTGCTTGCCTTGGCTTTGCTGCTTCTATTTTTTGCCTTTCCCCTGCGCTTAACAGTAGGCTTTTGCCAGACTACTGCTGCTGCTGCAGCTGCCTCCTCCACGACCATCTCCTCCTGCTCCACCTGATCAGCCCAGGAGCTGCCCTCCTCTCGCCCCTGCTCCTCACCTGCCTCACCATCAGCTGTTCCACTGTGCGCCCCGCTGATTTCATCTCCCTCCTTTACATTTTCCTCCCCTCCACTTCCTCCTACTGTATCTGTCACTTCCTCACCCTTCCCGTTCTCTCCCACTTTTTTTTCTTTTTCACTTTTTTTCCCCCTTTTTCCACACTCGCCTGAGCCTCACCCACATCACCATTGTGCACACTTACCCCGTCCTCGCTGTCGGACACGGCAGCCCGGAGCACCGCCGTGCGCGGTGCGGCGATCGGCCGCTCGGAGACAGCACTCGGCCCCGCAGCCGCATCCGCTCCGCTGCCCTCCCGGGGCCAGGCGGAGCCGGCTCCCCGCGCCCCGGACAGGCCTTCACTGTATGGCCCTCAATGCCACAACCAAAGCACTTCATTACTGACGAGGAAGCAAATATCACGTAATCATAATCATCTACCTTAACGTGAAAGCGGAGGTTGAGCTCCGCGTCTCGGTTGTTAAGTATCATATAAATGTGTCTGCGATGAGACACTACGTGCTTCAGTAAGGGAGACTTACAACCAGACAGGATCTTCTTCATCGGTGACACTACTTTTCCATGTCTGGAAAGCTCTTTACTGAGAAACTCGTCAGAAATGAACGGAGGGACATTAGATAGGGTAACTTTGGTTGCCGGCTTTTCCAGGGGCAGCACCTGCACGAACATGCCATTCA
>CASHTC010001237.1:20000-22500 GCA_949357725.1 Hyperoplus immaculatus
TTCTAAAGTAGAATACAATGCGTCATTAAACGTATTTATATCTGAATCAGGTGGTCTATAAATACAGCCGACTATAATGTTTTTTTTACCTAATGCAATGTCAATAAATACAGTTTCCACAAGTGTCGTATCAAACTCAACACTCAAATCCTTTCTTGTGATGAAATTATAAGCATTTGAGACGTACAAAGAAACTCCTCCTCCTGTTCTGTTGTTTCTGCATGAGTGAGTTGAATTATAGTTCATCAAAGGATAAAGACTGACAATATCATCGTTTAACCATGTTTCAGAAAAAGCTAAAACAGAAAATGAGTGTGACAATGTTGATAAATATACTTTCAAACAATCATAGTTTTTAGACAGACTGCGGATATTCAAATGAAGAGTAGAAAATAAATATTTGTCCCCCTCATGAAACATACTATTGAGCTGTAATTCGGTGAAATAATCACACGACAGTTTGGCAGTATTTGAGGCATTATAAATCATATCAGGATTAAAAAAAGTCTCATAAATTCCATCATTGTCCGTATTAAGCTCAAATGGGTTGAATGCATGAGAGAATGTTGCGGCGTTTAAAGGAGTTAAGTCAGTAGAGGACATAGAGTAGGACAAGTTTCATACCTGTGGGGCGGGTCTCTTGAGTGACGAGGAAAACTTTTGGCCAGACACTGGTGAAGACACGGTCCATAACATTTTAATAAAATATAATGGATCCTTACGGTGATCGCGGGAGTAGGCCAGCTGCAGTGACAGACAAGCTGTCCTTTAAGTTTCATCAAACTGCTCCAGTTCATTGATCTCTCTTATGAGAAGCACCTTTTCTTCCTCCGGTGAGGCTCCATTAAGTCTAACAAAGACCTTACAATTCCTTGACCAAGTTGCCTTGATTTTTTCTTCTTTCCTGAGTCTGCGGGCTTCTCTGGCGATATCCTCATTTTTTTTCGTGAGGTGCTCGTTTAAGTAAACACCGGTCCCCTTCAGCTTGCGTCCTTGCTTCAATAACTCGGATTTATGTGCGTTGGTTTGTTTTCGGGGGAGAAGGTGACACGCCGCGATGTGTTGTTGTTGAATGGGCAGGTCCCTGTCACTGAGGAACCGAACGACCTGGGTCTCCAGCGTCTCCAACTCGGCCTGCGGGGAACTCACCCCGGCTGCGACACTTGCATAGGAGCGGTGTCTGGTCCTCAGACCGGTGACCACCACATCCTCCATGCGCGAGCACCGCTCCAATTCATCCACTCTTCCATTCAGGTTTTTTATTTCCCGATCCTTTTCTTTGTTCTCATTTTTAAGATTGACCAGTTGCCTTTGGAGGCCGTCTACCTGTTCAATCAGCTTGAGTATCTGTGATTGCTGCGTGGCAATTTTGCCAATCTCTTGTTGGATGTTGCTGAGAGATTGCTTAATTTCATCCATCTCTTCTTTTGCTTTATTGGGGGGCATTCTTCTTTCAAAAAACAAATTAAAGAAGTACTTTTGAACTCCAAACTTTAGTTAAACAGCTCAGAGGAGCTGCACAGGTAGCAGAGCTGTCAGCCATCTTGTAGTGTTATGAAGGTACACAGTCATAATAAACACCCCTGTCTGCCTGTCTGTCTGTCTGTCTGTCTGTCTGTCTGTCTGTCTGTCTGTCTGTCTGTCTGTATATATACCAGTTTACAGAGCCTAGGCTGAGTATTAACACCAGATATATTTTTCAGTTCACACACAGTACAGACAGGTAGACAGACAGACAGGTAGACAGACAGACAGGTAGACAGACAGACAGGTAGACAGACAGACAGGTAGCGGATCATGAGGAGATATTCACTGATTTTGATTTAAAAAAAAAAAAGTGATTTAAATAACAAGCGTTCTAGGAGGCGCCCTTAGCTCAGTTGGTAGGGCGTCCCCCCCTTAGTTCAGTTGGTAGGGCGTCTCCCCCCTTAGCTCAGTTGGTAGGGCGTCCCCCCCTTAGCTCAGTTGGTAGGGCGTCTCCCCCCTTAGCTCAGTTGGTAGGGCGTCCCCCCCTTAGCTCAGTTGGTAGGGCGTCCCCCCCATGGGCCCTTAGCTCAGTTGGTAGAACGTCCCCCCCCTTAGTTCAGTTGGTAGGGCGTCCCCCCCTTAGCTCAGTTGGTAGGGCGTCCCCCCTCCCTTAGCTCAGTTGGTAGGGCGTCCCCCCCCTTAGCTCAGTTGGTAGGGCGTCCCCCCCTTTAGCTCAGTTGGTAGGGCGTCCCCCCCCTTAGCTCAGTTGGTAGGGCGTCCCCCCCCCCTTAGCTCAGTTGGTAGGGCGTCCCCCCCATGGGCCTCGGCCAGCAGTGGACCCGGGTTGGATTCCAGCCCGCGGTCGTTCTCTGCATGTCACTCCCCTCTCTGCCCCATTTCAACTCTGTCTCTACACTATCAATAAAGCATAAAAATGCCAAAAAAAAATCTTTAAAAAAATAAAAGATAACAAGCGTTCTCCAGACCCACTGACCTGAGGTACTGTGGCTTCCACCTGTGCAGCGCCGGCCAA